>WTSP01014765.1:0-103901 GCA_025331215.1 Actenoides lindsayi | reverse complement strand
CGGCCCGGGCCCACCCCTCCCGCCGGGGCCCCCCCCCCGCCCCGCGGAGCCCCCCCCCCCCCCGCCCCAGCACAGCCCCGCGGAGCCCGCCCCACCCAGGGCTCTACGCGGCAGGGAAGCGGCCACAGACCGGATCCGCCAGCCAGCTGCCCAGCCCGAGGCGCACGAAGCGGACAACCCCAGAACACCTACCGCCACCTCTCCCTCTCGCGATACCGCTGCCGCCGCCGCCACAACCCCGAGCCGCGCCTTTAAAAACCCATGTCCCGCCGGCCCCCGGTGCCGAGCGTCGAGCCGGGAGCGAGTCACCGCCCACCGCCCCGGAAACGGGACGGACCGGCACCGCCTACCGGAGGCGGTACCGCGCGCCACATGCGACATGGCGGGAAAGAGGAGACGCCCTGGCCACGCCCATACGAGCCGGGCGGCGGAAACGCCGGTTCTGACGTCAGTCGCCGCGTCCGGGCTGTGTACACCCAATATGGCATCGCGCTGCAGGCCTCGGCTGAGCCGAGCGTGCGCCGCTAGCGCGGCTGGGCCTTGCTCGCCGTAGCGACGATAAATAACAAATAGCGCGGAGCGGAAACAGCCCCCTTTGTATCAGGGGGGCTTCTCTCCGCGTGAGGTACCCTCTGTTAGGAGGCGGCGCGTCAGCCCTTCTCTGCACCAGAGGAGAGGGCGAGGGCAGACAGGGACAGGTGCGTTCGGAGTCACGGAGCTCATGTTCTAGAGCCGAACCGGGTCGGTCTTGCTGAGCTGTTCCTGCGTGGGCGTGGGTAACGTCTTCCCTGCTCAGGCTGCTGTTCGCACCTGGTACCCGCTGTGAGGCTCCTGGCTCGGAGCGCTGCCGGGGGCTCTCCCAGCATCGAGGCCCGCGGCAGCTCAGGCGGCTCCTGAGGCCGTACAAGGTCCCGTCGCAAGTGAAAGCGCCGCGACCGCAGAACCGGGCCTTGGTTTCCTCTCTCGAGGGTGCTCAGAGAGGTACCCTGCGCTTTGGCCGCTTAATATATCCCAGCAGGCTAAGAGTTATTGCACGCTGCGCAGCCCAGGTACAGCCACAGTCCTGTCTTTCAACTCGCTCCTGGAACAGGCTCTGGCAGATGCAGCCGCCCTGGCCCAGCACTACGTCGGTGGCTTCTCGTTGCTAAGGTCCCTGCGGTGGTCAGTACCTGCTTTATAAAGCGTGGCAGTACGTGTGTTCAGAGCACTGTGCGTGCAGAGAACCATAACGTGCTTTAGCAGCCGGTAAATACCCCCAGCCGTCAGCCAGCGCTACTGCCCTCTCGTGCCCCTACCCGGGTGTCCCGCCGCCGCCGCCGGACTACATATCCCGGCAGGCGCTGCGGAGGAGGGGCTGGGCCTCCCGGCGTGCCGCGCGGCTGCCTCCCTGCTACCTCAGTGGCTGCGCCGCGTGGTTGCCCCGCCCCGCCGTGCGCCGCGGGTCTCTGTGGGGTCGGCCCGGCGCTGGTGCTGTGAGAACGGCGGGCTCCAGGGCAGGCGTGGCCGGGCCTGCTCTGTCCCAGCCCCGGGGAGGGGGGGTAATGGGTCACCGGGCCCCTGTCCTGGTGAGGGGTGCGATGTGTGAGTACCGGGGCTGGGAAGGAGCCGAGGGCTGTGGGAGCTCTGCGGCGACAGCGGGGGTGGGGGTGGGGGTTGCTCCGGCTCTGGCGGAGGGGATGGCCTAGGGAGGGCAGCGGGACAGGCCCGGCCTAGAGGGCCTGCTGCGGGCATCTTGCCTTGGGGCGGGCATACGTATTGCTTTGCGTTGTGAACATCCTTTGTTGCTGCAGTGATCCCTGAACTTTGTTAGACCAAGCACCCTGTTACAGATGCATCGCTATTGTGTTGTCTCTTCTCTTCATACCTGCCAGAAGTGTTTCCAGGGTTGAAGTGTGGCTTTGGGTACAGAGTTGCTTAGTTACTTTCCTTACAGCATATGGCTGAAAATGTGTCGTAGTGAAAGCATGTATGAATGTGGTGATAAAGGTCTGGTAGTCTAAAAGGAGGGGGACTGATAGTGTGAAACAGGTCTTAATAGTACAATGATATAGAAGGTATTTAATCATTCGTTATTGCAAGCAGGGTAGTTAATGTGCAAGCTGAAATTACATTAAGAACTGTTATGGGGTGCTTATGAACTTCAACGTGGAAAAGTTTATGAATATTGGATAGAAGTGGCATTGCTGATTCAAGTTGATATTGCAATATACTTTACTAATAGTGGCTTGATAATAATGGTCTCATGCAAGTAAAAAATTTTCCTTTTCACCTTCCCCCCCTTTGCCTTCTCAAGTGCAACTTTAAAGAGCTTTGTAGAACAGATGAATGACCTGAGAGAAGAGAGTTGAGGTTTGATGGACTTTGTTTTCAGCATGAGTTCCTGAAGCTGCTTCTCTTATATCACCACTGGTTATTTTTGTTCCTTTGTTATTTGCTACTTCTTTCAGTCAAGCCTCAATTCCTACATGAAACTAGGTGACTGTTTTGTTGAACCGATAAACCTTAGCCTAAATAAAATAACAAATATTTAAGCCTTCCAAAAATGTGGTTAATAGCTTTGTTGAAGTTTGAAAGTACCTCTGCATGTTCCAATATTTGGAATGAATATAGCAGGTTCTAAGGGCCACTTCAGTGTGGCTTTTTAACTTTTTGCCTTTGAAAAGAGATTCCTGTCCTGAAGTCTCCTGTTAAAAGTTATCTGTATTAGCTTTTTTGTAGTCTTTATTTGACTTCAGCGGAACTGGCAGTGTACAGAATCACAGACTGGCAGGGGATGGAAGGGACCTCTGAAGATCACCTAGTCCCACCCCCCTGATAAAGCAGGCTCACCTAGAGCAGGTTGCACAGGATCACATCCAGGCAGGTTTTGAAAGTCTCTAGAGAAGGAGACTCTACAGCCTCCTTCGGCAGCCTGTTCCAGTGCTCTGTCACCCTCACAGTAAAGGAATTTTCTCCATATGCTGAAGTGGAACTTCCTATGTTCCCATTTGTGTCCGTTGCCCTGTGTCCTATTGCTGGGCACCACTGAAAAGAATCTGGTCCCATCCTCTTTACCCCTGCCCTTTAGATATTGATAAGCATTGATAAGATCCCCTCTCAGTCTGATCCAGACTAAACAGCCCCAGGTCTCTCAGCCTTTCCTCATGAGAGAAATGTTCCATTCCCTTAGTCATCTTTGTAGCTCTCTATTGGACTCTCTCCAGTAGTTCCCTGTCTCTTTTGATCTGGAAAGGCCCAGAACTGAATACAATACTGCAGATGTGCTCTCACTAGTGCAGAGTAGAGGGGGAGGAGAATCTCCCTTCACCTGCTGGCCATGCTCTTCTTAATGCACCCAGGATACCATTGGTGTTCTTGGCCACCAGAGTACACTGCTGGGTCATGGTTAACTCATCCACCAGGACTTCCAGGTCCTTCTCTGTGGAGCTGCTTTCCAGCATGTAAACCCTTAACCTGTACTGGTGCATGGGTTTATTCCTCCCTAGGTGTAGGACCTTACACTTGCCCTTGTTGAACATCAAGAGGTTTGCCTCCACCCAACTCTCCAGGCTGTCCAGGTCTCGCTGGATGGCAGCACAGCCTTCTGGTGTATCAGCCATTCCTCCCAGTTTTGTATAATCAGCAAACTTGCTGAGGGTACACTCCATCCCTTCATCCAGGTCATTATGTAAGGCAACTGCATTTTCCCCACCATATATGTTCCCCTAATGACTGATTTTTGTAAGTAAAGTTTGTTAGTTAGGTGCTATGTTAGAATCAGACGTCATCAAGTCCAACCCCCCTGCCAATGCAATAACACCTATGGTAAGCCACACAGGAACAGATCCAGATGGGTCTGGAAAGTCTTTAGAGAAGGAGACTCCACAGCATCTCTGGACAGCCTGTTCCACTGCTCTGTCAGTCTCACAGGGAAGAAGTTTTTCCTCACATTGAGGTGGAACTTCCTGTGTTTCACCTTGCTACCATTACCTCTCATCCTATCACAGGGCACAACTGAAAAGAGTCTGGCCTCTTCTACTTGACATCCACCCTTCAGATATTTGGAAACATTAATAAGATCCCCTATTAAGATCCCCTATTTTCTTATATTTTCAGTTAGTAACACATCCCTGGTTTTCTCCAAACTGTGTTAGTCTGTTTCCTGGGTCAGTTTGGTCACTGTGACCAAACTTCAGGTAGTTCCTAGCCCATATGTCAAAAAAATGTAACATGTTTGAAGAGATGTCAGCTAAATGTATCTTAATTTGTGCAGAGGCTGTGACATCCAGTAGAAAGAATAACAAGTATCACTGTTCTGTGAATACATATCCAAATTGTTTACAGAGATGCTAAAACTTTTAGGTAACTCCATCTACGTAAAATTAAGATATTTTTCCTTTGATTTTGCCTGCGCCCCCCCCCCCTTTATCTTGTAAATACAAAATAGCTAAGCTGTCTGGAATTTAAAATTTAAGTTTTATCAGAATAAAATTTAAATAGATAAAATTCTTTTGAACATCTGTTAATCTTCTGCCATCTCTGCCACCAGATGGTGTCATAAGATTGGAGATGTTATCTGACTCAGGCTGGTTATGGGAAAATAAGAGCACATTATGCATTATGAGTAACTTACTGGTTTTTATAAAAATATTTCCCATAGTTGCAGTGTAAGGTATTTTTCTCATCTAGTCCGAGACTATTTTACATTTTGATCCTAAGCTGATGGAGATGCTAATACTCAGCCCTGGGACAAACTGCATTTCAGAGGTGTAAGAATTCAGACAGAGTGCTGTATTTATGTTTCCTGGTGGTTAATGACTGCTGGCTTAACACTGCGGATCCTTAACTTGAATTTTCTTGGCACCAAAGCTCCACGTACTGAAGAATGACCTGAACACCTTGGTCTGACTGCCTCAAATCACTCTTCAGTGATTCTTCGTACTCTGTAGTGACTGTATAAATAGAAAATGCCCAGTGCCTAAATGCTCTGCTGCATACTCTCTTGTGTCTATGTGCATCTTTCTTAGGAAGTCTGAGTCATTTTGCCAAGGCCAGATACCCTTGCTTGAAAAAAAAGATACAGCTAAATCTTACAGAAATAAGTGTAAAATTAAGTGGCAGGTATTTCTGTCATTCTTTTAATCGTCTGTTTGTTGAAGACCTTTTATAAAAAGTGACACAAGGTTATCAGAATAAGCTGATATGAATTATTTTGTAAGTCACAGAACTATCTAAATCTGTTGGGTTATTGGTCCCTCATCTCATGTTACTACTTGATAAGACTTTGTCTCAGTCAGTAACAGTTGTATTTGAGGCTGTAACAGTAGGCGTACAAAGAAGATCCACCTCTCCAAAGGGGACCAGTAAGGGTCTTAGTTGGAGTATTATATCCAGTTTTGGACAATTCTTTCAGAGTGTTGAGGGCAATTTGAAAAGAGGAAAGGCAGTTTTAATAGAATCAGGAAATGCGATGTTTGAGGAAAACATCTGAAGAAAAAAAAGAGTTTGCATATGTTGACAACCACACAGGGAGTGTAGGGGAAAACAGAATTTTTCCAGGTGTGTGGATTTTGGGTGTCCTAAATCGCAGCATGTAGCAGTGATACTGAACAGCTGTCCATTCCAATTAGGACAGTGTCTAGCCCTGAATCCTCCAGCCTGTTAAATGCTATTGTAAGTAGGAGTGCAATAAGATGTTTACTTTCATTAGGGAGGAATTACCATCTCAGTTTACAGCAAGGAAAACTTAATTTGGATATTAGGAAATGATTAACATTGCTACATATACGGAATTAGAAAGATACAGTTTGATTGTGACTTATGGTCTGTACCCCATTGTCAGATTTGCTCGAAATGAAAGTAGACATCAGTGAAAACTGTGTTCATGTCAGGTGTTCCTGTGCCTGCACTGGTCTGTTTGAAGTATTTATCCACAGTGACCTTATCTCCAGTATAACTTCCCTGTATATTGTAAAAAGCCATCTGTACTCATGGGATAGCATGCAAACAATTTCTGCTGGATGTGTTCTAGGCTAGTTGGTGGAGTCAACTTGATTGCTTCTAACAGGAACTTAAAGAACTTTGACCTGTGAAATACTCCTGGCTTAACGTCAGTTAATCATTCAGACACACGGTTATAATATTTGCTGTGCAGTGGTCCCGCTTCAGTGCTGAGGGGCCTAGAGTACCCTCAGCCTGTCATGAGGATGAAGTTAAACCTTGGAAAGCAGGGAGGAGTTTATCTTAAAAGTCTTGCTATTAGTACAAGTGTTTTAACTACTGGGCTGTAATATGTTTATCTCCTTCGCTATGTTAAAAAGCCCCACTCTGTGACTACAAAGTAGTTTGTACAGTGCCTGATAGTGTGCTAGAGGAGAATAATGCTGTTAGTCATGACTTAGCTTTAAGAAGTCCTTAAGTTTCTGTCTGTTGATTGGGTTACATTGCACGGGTAGCATCTCAGAAGGTTCAAGCGTCTCCCACATATGCCCAGAAGTAACATCAAGGTAATTGGTAAAATTTACAGTCAGATGAGAGGATGTGTAGTGAATTCAGATGCCTCAAGGGCAATGAATCTGGGAAGGTAAGGTAGTTTTTGAATGTTGGTGCTTTATTCCACATCAGTTCTGCTTGAGGTGATAAAATTTGAATGTAGGCCTCTGTCTCGTTACAATGAATTACTTGTTTTTGTACAGCGCTCTCCCAGCGCTACTGGGCTTTGATGTTTGGAGAAGTGTGTAGTACAGGGAAATGGTTTTATAGTCATAAAAGTTTTCCTTAAGAAAAATCTCTCTCTATAATTAGGTTTTATTAAACCTTTATTTAGTTAGATAAGCAATTGTTATTGCTTTGTAGCATTTCTTTATCACAATAGGTGGTTGGATACAGCTTTCAAAGGCCTGTGTGGGGTGTTCCAGGGTTTCCTGTGAAAGACCAGGCTTCTTGGCAGATTAGCAAAATAAGTTGTGCTTGTAATGAAATTACATATGGTCTAGCATAGCAGTGGTTAAGTGCATTCCAGGGCCTAAATACACTTCCATTCCTAATTCTTCTGAGCAAGAGGGTTCTCTCCAAGTCAAAATGACCTCGTGTCCGCCACTTCCTCCTATCAACCAACTCAAGATTTCATGAAGGCACATTTTGGTGAGTTGCTCCTTTCCTCTCTGCTGTCCTCTCCTTTCCCATGTCTGTGGTAGCTCTACTAATGTTCTACAACTCTATCAGGACGTGTGTAATCAGTTGTTGCAGGAGAGAATGCCCTGAAGCAAAAGGAGTGACATCGCTGTGAGGAGCCAAGGAGCGTGTTGCTGCAGAGCATTCTGCCACCGTGAACTTCTAGACTCCCGTTCTTGTCAAGTGTAGAGTTTCCACTGCTATCTGTAGGGACATGCTGCATTTAGGCAGGCCTTTAGATAGGCCAGAGCTGCTGATCTCTTTGAGGCCTCCTGAGGATTTCTAGGCAGCTGGAATGCTGGGCTGCCCGCCCCACTCCGTGGCTCTTGTGGCTTTATATAGTCCGTGTTCAGCCACTGATCTGTAGCCGATTTAACCTTGACGTACAATTTTAATGTATGTTATCCGGTAAGGTTCAATAACTGTGGACAAATGGATGTTGTAGCAGGAAGCAGTCTAATGCCTTATTCTCTTTGTAGACTATTTTTATGCGTGAGAAGTGTTCTCCAGAAATCTCTAGCAGTCTTGATTAAGTTAATTAAAACTGTGTGGTGTTTCCAAGCTCTGGGCAGGTGCGGGCTATGTGCAAGTTGCATGTACATCACATAGCTGTAAAATGAATCCCTTCCCTTTAAAACAAACAAAAAGTCACCCACTGAACAGTTGCACGCCCTCAAAATAGAAAGTTGATGTTACATTTTACTGTTGACAAGTGTTTCTCTTTTATACGGTGGTGGGGTCTTTTTGGCAAAACTTTATCTTTGCTTGCAGTTTGCTCATTTTTTAGGGTAGCTCATTTTCCTATTAACATCCCATGGGAAGTAATTTCCCTATGCTCTGCAGCAAGTTGGTCATTTCAAAAGCCCAAACAGTTAAATCTGATAAAAGCTTGAAGGTTGTTCAAAGTAAGAGATTTTTTTAAACTTTTTTTTTTTAATTATTATTTGTTAAGAATTCCAATATGCCTGCATTTGTGTAGAGAAAGCTCTGTTTCTGAAGTTTCTTGATACGAAAGTTTTTCAAATGAACAGACCAGCATATCACTGACTACATGGCTCAGAACTTGTATGGTCCTTGTCTCTGTTGTATAGTGAGTGGGAGAATACCTGGAGTTTGTTTTTTCAAAGTACTTCATGGAAGTTCTTCTGTAGTGAAATTGAGGTACTTCATTAAAGTTACCCATGGGTTTTATAGCAGGATTTGATGGAAAGCTAAGGGTGAAGGGAAGTTGGTTTATCTCTGTGTAGACAGTAAGTCAAAAGGTGATCTGGAAATAGAATGTGTGTCTGTCTTCTTCCACTCCCTGGAGCATCTACTGAATCTCTTTACATGTGAGGAGTCCTTGCCTCTAAGGGTTTCTGTCTGTGGAGGTGAAAGTTTCACTTTTCATAGTGACAACCAATAGCATTTGAATTCCATTAGTATTTTTAGTACTCTGTCATAAGTAATGCCCAGTTGATTGGGCAGTTAGCCTGAAACTCTTCCTGTAATCTTGTATAGTTGCTATATGTTTTAATTAGCCAAAAACAGGTGTAATGTTAGCTCTACTTGTAAAAGCTTTCTAATATTATGTGCTAACTGGTGTCAGCAAGTCACCATACTTCACTGGCCTGCTTTTCCTGGTTTAAGTCCCATGCTGCTGTTTCACCCTTGTGCTGAATGAATTCTGTAAATACTTGAGCAATCTTGAACAAGATCTTGAACACATGCAGGGCATTTCTCTGCTAAACTACAGTGTAGTGCTAGTGAAAAGTGTTGGGGAGTACAGAATATTTTAATGCAAAAGGATTTATCTGAAATTGGTGCAAGGATTAATACCCTGGCTTTTCAGGAGTAACTTCATATTAGTCATATTAAAACAGTTCTCCTATATTGGGTAGGCATGCAAACCTTTGTTGCTTGTGTATAATCATAAATAATTCTCTTGGATCTTTTGCAGCTGCACAGATCTGTGTATAAACTGTATGTTGATGATGTGCTTCTATACTCACCTAAGAACCTACTAGAAAATCATGAGGCTGAAATATCTCATTTTCTATTTCTACTCATATTAGCTTAAACTTTCCTTAACTGCTGTCTCAGTTGAAATATGTTTAAAACCAAGTTATTCTCTTCATATGTAGTTTCAAAACAATTTGTTCAAAATTGTTGGTATATCTGTGTTCTGACCTTCCATGAAGGGAGGTGCTTTTGCATGCACATCACTGATACCATATGCATTTATATGCATGCTCTATATGACCTAGGCTGGTGCAAAGTTCCAAATGACCTTGTACCTTTCCTGGGGGTGATTTGTCAAAATAAATAGCTGGTAACTATCCGAGTGTATCAGGTGCCCATGTGATGAAGTTAGAGAATGCCTATTTAAATGCTACTGGGTATTTTGGCGAGATCAAGAATGGTGCCCTAGGAATGCTGGTTAGGGAGCATGAGACAGTTGAATCACCTGTTGTTTTATGTGGGTGTCTTTTGGTGTGATGATGTGGACTTTTTTAGGGAGGAAACTGTTTTCTCTGTTCTCTAAAGGTGAAAAGACTATTGCAACTCTCAGTTCCTTCTCCTGTAACCTGGGCGTATGCTGGTGCATATGTTAACTCTAAATAGACATGTAAATCTGAAGGAAAAGAGTTATTTGTCAAAGAACTGCATTTTGGAATTAGAGTGAGTGTGGATTTCCTTGCTTATTTTCGATTGTCTACAGTTGGACAGTACCACTGAATTTCAGAGCTGCTTTAACTCTAGGTAAATTGGGATTTGGTAAAAAATCCAGTTCTTGCCCATTGCTTATAGTTTCTAGTCAGTACCAGATTTGGATGGTTTGATGCCCCTGATACAGAATGTCAATGGTAGATAATTAAAATTAACTTTTTAGGGTAAGCTGTGGAGATGAGCTGTTGAAGGAAGTTCTTGTAGGTTTAGTTTGATGGTATTAGCTAAGTTAGCTCTAAAATTGACTAATGTAAGATAGCAAAGTTTGAAAGGATTTGTCTTATTGTGTGGTGATATAAAAATGCCTAGTAGTAAAAAGATACATTTCTTTCCTACTTTTGGGTGAGCAACTGCCTCTTCCAAGCCAATAAAAAATTACTATAATGCTTGATCATACTGCATTTTAATGTCTTTTAAGAGAAGGAAAAGGGCAAAGATTATACCCTCTTACACAGAGAAGTCCATCTTTGCATTATAACCTAGACTGTTATGTATCTCTCTAATATAATTACTCCCCCTATGAATTAAACATTATGATAAATATTCTGGTGCGAAGTTGTGAATAATCTTGTACTGTTGGGAATAATTAATGAAAATCAATAGGTTTTTAATGATTCAAATACATAAAGTGCCTATGTAGAGTATGGTCTTGGAGAATATATCTTAAAATGCTGTCTTAATTATTTCAGTAGATGTGTATGTGCAGTTCTTATGGAAGTTAATGAAAAAAATGCTTACTTTAAATCACTTTAGATTTTATTTTATGGTGAATAAATGAAATTATAAACTTTGAAGATTTAACAGTCTTTGATGTCATGAATGGTCTTCAATTAATTTACCTAGGGATTTAAATACCTTATTTGAGCTGCCCTGTGTACCAGAATAAAGATCTGAGTTTGCCGTGCTTGGTTTCCCCAATTCTTTATCTCCCTCTCATCATCCCAGTTGAAAAGTGTTTTGTTAATCTGATTGAGTAGCTGAGAGGACTCCTACAGATCTCTCTTTCCTTGTAGAATGAGTATCATGTCTTGGGGAACAAGAAACAAAATTAAAGAAAGGGAAAGCTACTTTTTATTATAGCCCTGTTAGATGACCATTCAAAACTATCGTATCCTTTTTTGAAGAATATTGACTATGTACAAGAAAAAGAAACTCAGCGTGAGTGTTTTCGTGAATGGTAACATACTTTTACTTTCCTTACTAAAACAGACTATTGGGGGGGTGGGGTGGGAAGTAATTCAGCATATTGGTTCTTTTAAAAATAATTTTTATTTGCAGGTATGGGATAAGATCTTTCCAGAGTAATAAGCATGGTTCGAGAACGAAAATGCGTATTATGTCACATTGTGTACAGCTCAAAAAAGGTAAATAATTAATGCTTTACATCTATCAGTAGATACTAATATGAATATACTAATAAGGAATGTTAGAAATGCTTCCATTTTAAAATTGTGCCAAGTATGAGGGGTTTTCCCTCTACCAGGAATTCATTGACCTAGGTTTATCACAAATCAAATAATAGATTTGCATGTACTTTGGAGTATCTTTCTTGAAGTGAGCTGTGCAATATACTCTGAATGTTAAAAATATTTAGGTCTTTGAGGTTTTTTAGTGTTGTATGAAGATACTAAAGTGAAAAGCACTCAAACTCATTTGGCTATAAATTGTGATATGTTAAGAATATAGTAATACAAACTTTCTTTATTCTTTTTGAGAGGTCTGTGTTTCCATATGGAAGGAGAATGTGGAATTATGCAGCACAGCATGTGTTTTCATTAATGCCTCAATTTGGTGTGTATCTTCTGTGTACTGCGTGTTGTGCATTCAATGAGTATTTCTTAATGGACCTTCAGTTACTGCTTAGCCATGTGGCACATGGATATCTTGCAAATACCAATGTATTCAGTCATACAACTCCTAAGGTTGAAGATGTTGCTTTTCCTTTGCAGATATAATTTCAAGGACTAAAGAGAATAGTGATGAGTATCTGTTCTTTGAAGATTTCCAAAGACTTTGCCTTAAACACCAAGAGAAGTTTGAATTTTCTGAACTGCTTCCTTTCGCCGAATTATGAATGTTCTTTCTCTTCCAGCAGCTCTCTTTAGATAGCAATTAATTGTAAAAGAGGTGCAGTTCAAGGGTGCTGTAAACAGTAAACTGACATGTTGTATACATATCAGTTTCTCAAGCGCATTGGCAGAATAAAATAGTATATGATGATGAAATCACAGCTGTGTCATAATACAAATGCAGAGAGAGTGCTCGTTGCACAGGAAAACTGTTTTAAGGACTGTGATTCTGGAGAGTGGTATCAATGAGACTTTGATTAGAAAATTACGATCAATGGTAATTTGTCAAAAATCAAGTTTTGCTACACAAGCTTCTGTTTGTCTTTCTGCTGGAATTCTGCTCTTCTGATGAATTGTAATTGGCTCCTGTGTGTCCTTCCTCAGGAAAGGTAACATCATATGACTTCCTGAGAGTGTGGCTTTCATGGTCACAGAAATGGGAGTAGAGTTAGAGAACTCTACTGCAAGGCAGGAGAGTTCTCTAAAGTGAGCCTTTCAAAGAAGATACATCATTTTGTTTTAACCAATTTTACTTTTTCCCCCTTGTTGTAGGAGATGGAAGAACACATGAGAAGCATGCTTCACCATCGAGAACTTGAAAATCTGAAGGGAAGGTATGAGAACAATCTTGCATCCTTCTTCTCTGTGCATTTTGTATGTCACTCTCTGGAAGAACTCCTGTCCTGTTTCCCATACAAGCTGAACTGCGCAGTTTATTTTTATGCATGACTTAGTTGCATCCATTATGATGAAGGTGGCCATGAACATGTTCTCCTAATGTCAAAAAACTCGGGAGGCCAACAATGATGTGGAAGAAAGCTCTCCTGTATTTCTTGGACTGCGGTGAAACGAATTTAAAGAGCAGGTTTTTTAGGTCTTCATAGTTTCATGCTTTGTTTCTTGTAATCACTAGAATTCTGCCTTTGAGAGAATTCTGAGCACAAAGGTATTTTCCTTTTTAAAATGTTTTTTAAAAGTTTTCAATGATGTAGAAACAATTGTTGATCTTTTAAACCACTGTAAGAAGAGTGGTATCTTGGATGTAAAGTCTGTATCTGCTTGAATGACTGCCTTGTCCTCTGCCACCCTGGTCGAGTTATTTGGTTAAGGAGCTTAACCCTGGTGGATGGTGTTTTCCTTCTGGTCTCCTTGGTTTTATTTGCAACCTCAGGAAAGCAGTAGGAGGCAGTTAAGGGGCATTCAAGTGTCACCCTGGTAATACAGAATCAGGTTGTAACCAGAGTGCACTTACAAGTGCTTTCAGGTGTCTAGGTTTAGAGGTAGCCAGAGACATCAGCCTGCACTTCAAGTGTTTGATCTACAGACTAGTTTTTAATCATCTTGCAGCACAAACTATATGGAAACAGCAAATTTCTCTTCTTACTCATCAAATCACCTTTTAAAAGACTAAGAGGTAATCCTCTTTCAACTCTTAGAGAGGTATGGGAGATCCATTTTGGCAGGATGTCTATATTAGATCCAGGAAAGAGAAAATATAGACTACTTCTGTTCCCATGCTAGCTTTTTACTCATGCTTTTCAATCACGTAGCTTTAATTCTGTTGTTTCATGTGAGAGCAGCTGTTAGGGCTCCAGGACCCTTTTAAAAGAAGAGTTAATGATTAAAGAAAAGCTGAGTGAAATTAAGACTCTGATCTATACTATGATAAATACTACTAGCGTTGTAGTTAGGTTGAGCCACGTTGAATTCTAGTAAAATTCTTCAAACTTCTTTAAAATTCTGGCAAAACTGTTTCATTTTATAACGTTTCAAAGCTAGAGGAAGTTAGAAACTTATTTCTCTTCAGTAACTGTTTATATGCAAAGCATATGTCTAGATAGAAAAAACTGTCCACATTTGGAATACAAGATTGTATTACATACATGCCACAGATTAAGACACTTGTTTGAGCCAGCTGTGTAGTATTTTATACTATTGTGGTGTGTGATTGCTAAGTATTGCTGTAGTTTGTCTAAATCAGCACTTTAAAATGTTTTTAGGTTAAGACTTCCAGAAAATCTGTAGCATATGTGTTTGCACATTTATATCTACTAACATTTCAAATTCTTACTCTGAAATAAAAAAATAAACCTTTTTGCAGCATAATAAGCAAAAAGATACTGCTTACCTTCAAGTGTTGATTTACTGTCAGTAAATAACCTCTATTGTCTAATTTCTGTTTCTATTTAATATTTGATTAATTTGTCTGGAGCTTCACAGCAGGTTAGTAAACTGGGAAAAGAATTTCCATCTTCAGAATCTCCATCATCAGCTTGTCTTCAGGCAGGGTTTGTGTGGACTATCAGAATGTTAAAATATATCAGAAAATTAAATAATCTTTCCCTCTTGAATTTATATTTGGTTTAGTGGGATTCAGAAAATCTGGAAGTTGTCCAAATGAACAAAGTCATTCATGTATCACAGTGAGAAAATGTCTTAAAGCAGCTTTTTGGAAGCTATTTCCTTTTTTTTTAAACAAAAATTGCTTTGTAATAAAGATGGAGGGCATAAAAATCATAAATTGCTCACATTTCCCACCCTCTTTCCCCCCGCCCCCTTTTTTTTCCCCCCTGCCATTGCCATCCTTTGTGCTGCCCTACATTTCTTAGTTGTTTTTGGTGGTGGTGGTGATTTTTTTTGTTGTTGTTCTGAATTCAGCTAATTAAAAAGAAAAGAAAACCAAAAAAGCCCAGATAATTGTGTTTTCTTCTCTGCTGTACCCCGCACAGCTGGGTCTTGAGAGCTAGGAACATTTTGAAAATGTGCTTGGGATCAAGCACATCATGCTATTTGATATCTGTGCTGTTGAGCGTGAAAAGGATTTGTTCTGTTACTGAACAGCTGGGAAGGGGTTGCTTAGAAACCAGAATGCTCTCTGCGCTACAAGTCTTCTGATCAGCTAACTTGTGGAGCATTTCTGTTCTTGACTTTCTTCTTTGGACAGTGATTCTGAGATCAGCTTAAAATTTCGCATATTTTGCTATCTTATTTCTGGCCTTTGAAGTGAATTTATTTATTTTTTTCAGTTTATGCTTCTTGAAAGTAACAGCAATTTCTAGAAGTTACATTGTGTCCACAGTGTCTTGCAAGTGATCTGATAATTCTTGGTTTTCCATAAGACTGAAATTAAATTTAGTTTCTTCATTATTACATTGTCTATTACTAAGGTAACTGTCTTTATTGCTTCTTTTGGAAGAATGCATTAAAGATGTTTGTTCTCAAAATGAATAATGAACTTCATTTTTCACTGTGAAGCAGCAGCCTTACTCTCTCACCCTGTGCCTCTCCTTCTGCCTTCCACATAACTTTAGTAGAAGTCTTTTAGGAGTCTCACAGCCTTGTAAAGCAAAAGATACGCCAAGTAGAAAATAGGAAGCATGAGCAACAGCCTCATGAGTGGTTAAATTTTGTGTAACAGGGTAATACCATTAAAGTGTGTGGTATCAGCATCTTGCTACCTTCAAATTTAACATCCAACTGGAGTCACTTTTTAGACTTCCTTTAGGGAACAGGTAAAGGAAATGCACAAAATAAAAGGAGAAAAGTATGAACTAAAGTTAATTTAGTAATCTCAGGGGTTAGAATAATTTTCTGAAACATTTTAAGACTTTTCTCTTCTTGAAGTCTTACTTCAGCATTTCCCCCCCCTCCCTTTTTTTTTTTGTTTTGTTTGTTTTGTTTTGTTTTTTTGTTTTTGTTTGTTTTTTAATTGAAAGTGAAATAATGCTCTTGTATAAAGGGACAGGTCTGCCATTTGAAGTAAATAAAGCTCTTGGATGTTTTCATACTGAGAACACTTTTGTCATGTTTATTTCAAACTGCTTTTAGCCTTCTTGTTGAACAACTGAGATTGTGTGGTGTCCTGTATGGTAGTGAAATGTGTGTGTCATGCAGTGTGCCCAGTTGTTGCTTATATTAATGGGGATAGGGGAAGGAAAGAACTGAAGAAAATCTAAATCCCTTAAATGTAACTATCTGAATTCATAGCCAATTCATCCTCAATTGAAGAAGCTTTTCACATAGAAAAAAATAGTGTTATTTTTTCTTTAGTTTCATGTAAGTTAAAAGCAGGACAGCAAAGTCTAGTCACTACCCACTTGAGTCTTGTCTTTGCAGGCTGACAATTGGTAGAAGAGCCACAGCTTTGTAATTAGTAACTCACAAATTAGAAAAAAATTGTTTGTCCTCAGGCCAGCTGCTAACTCACTGGCTTTGTCCAAAGTAAGTAAAACTTTGCATTGATTTAGTTAGTCTATAAATGAGGATGATGAAAGCTTTATGAAAGAGTTGAAACACGGGTCATAGAAAGGGTTTGGATTGTTCTCTAAAACCTAATTAGTACCACTGAGGTATGTTTCTCATTGAAGTGTCCTTATGATTGAAGTGGAACATTATGTTAAAAGAGCAACTTTTTCAGCAAGAAGACAACTTTCTATTTGCAGTTTGTCTTGTGTGAGATGTCCTAAGTTAAAAATAAGTTTTATTAGCGATGCCTGGCTGTGCCATTTATGAGTGTGGAGAGGATTCTTCTGATGGCATTAGTAAAATCTACTGATTGTATTTTGTTATCTTTATTGGGTTAATGAGATAGCCCAAAGTACAATATATAGTTTCTGGTCCTTGAGTATTTATTAGTGAGTATGAAGTATGCAAAAGGAAGACACCCATCTCTGGAAAATGCAGGCTAAATTTGTAAGCTACTGACTTTGTAAATGAAATTTATCCGAATGTTTAATCTGAAATTAGTTACACTGCAGCATACAAAATAAGTAAAAGTAAAAAGTGTAATTTTTATGAATTAATCTATTTTAAATAAACCCCTCTCTAGCTCTGCCTGAATGACTACATTGGTTAAATATCTCAATTATGGTAGTAGAAAAGCCACAGATTTTCAGGATAAGTAAACCATAGCTGCTGACTTTCCGTTAACCACTCTAATAAGGATGTTGGCTTAATATCTTGATTGAAGGTGCATCTTTTGATCTTTTTTCTCATTTTATTTTTTACCTTTTCTCTAAAAAAATAAGGCGTCATGGCTGTCTTTTTCCTTTACAGATCCCATTTTTTTTGTCCCCAGACATGAACTTTGTGTTGGTATTATAAAGATATCTAAGACTTTGGCCTCAGGTGCACCCTGGGGATATGCAGATCTGCTTTTATGAATTAAATGGCAGAACTGGGGAGAACATTGTGGAGACAGGCAGTGAGTCCTAACTTGGTCCTGCTGAGTTATTTGCAGTGGACTAAAACCTTAAACTCATTAAGTTTTTTCTGACTTTTTTTAACTGGTGAATATATTTTCCTTGTTTAGGTTTATTATTAGCAGTGTATTTCTTTAACAGTGGAGTATTGAAAGGATTGTTCAGGAGAACAAATAAGGTATTTTTAAAAACTGGAATTAAAAAAAAAAAAAAATGTTGTAACCTTAATCTAGTATTCACTGAAACGTGAGTAAAGCCATTTGTCTGACACAGCTGTCAACTTCCTCCAGCTGAAATAATTTCTGTATTTTTTAAGATAAGTCCTCTAAAGTAGAAAGCAGACCTCATGCACGTTTGAACCAAATAAAGTACAGTGAACTGGAGACACCCTGCAATCGCTCACTGTTCTGTGGAGTCTTTGGATTCCAGGCAGCAGTCTCAGCTGTCCCAGTTTAGGTTATGTTGTATCAGGATTGGCTGTATCCATGTACTGCCTCCTCCTTTCTCTAAATTTCACTGGGGGAGGGCTCAAGGCAAGGATTAAATGTAGAAACTGTCACCAAGCTTCCCCAGTGCAGCTGGCACTATGGATAGGCTTCAGAGCAGCTCCTGCTAGCTCTGTAAGCCTTCCACTCTGCCTCCTCGCTCACTATGTTTCCTCTGAAAAGATTTTGAGTACAACAATTCAAGAAGAATTCCTCCTCCCAGTTAATGCAGCTTTAATACCAAGTCTTTTACCTCTTGATTGTTGGAAAAAAATCTTCTAAAAACTGACCATCAAAAATCTAGATCTTGAAAGAAAAAGCCAGAGAATTCAAGTAACTTTAAATATACTGAGGAAAACATAAAGCAAAACCTGAGTTCAAGTTGACTTGAACTCGGAGCACATTCAGAGGAAACAAAGTAAGACCGAAGATACCTGCCATGCCAGTTGGCAGAGTTGAAAGTCCACCCTCTGCCTCTCTTCCTAGGGACAGCAACCATGAGTGCCGTGTGTGCAGGGTGACACTGGTGGGTTTGTCAGCATATGCCAAGCACATCTCCAGCGAGCTGCACAAAGACAATGTTGATGCCCATGACAGAAAAGTGGAAGAGAAAGAAGAGGCAGAAGAAGAATACCTTGACAAAGAACTCATTCAACTAATCAAGCAAAGGAAGGAACGGAACCGGTGAGGTTTCCTTTCTCTTCTTTGGTCATAGAATTGCTTTTAACATAGTTAGGGTATGCTCCTAAGGCTTAGGTGCTCATGAAATGTAAACTGCCTGTAACCAGTGTACTTGTTACAAGAACAATCCAAGAGACCTATGTGAATATTGTACTTTCGACATGTAAATGTGATTTTGCTGAGTGTTCTTGTTCTGTTATCTAGTAATGAATTACAACTATTCTCCGTTATGGATAAAAACAGTCCCCAGTGTGGAATCTTGTGTTTTGAGAGCCCCAATGTTTTTATTTTAATATTTGCTACCCATTTAACTGAAAGGCTTAATAAATGTGACAGTAGTGCTAATGTCTGGGGTGGGGGGGTATCTATAGGAACCTGGCCTTTAAGAAACTGTTGCTTCACATGCTTTGTTAAAAAAAAGACAGATTACATTTTTATAAAATGAATGGTTCTGTTGGTGTCATGTTGAAATCCCATAATCTTTGAATGAAACTTCTTCCTTGTTTTACCTTAGTGCTTGCCATTAGCTAAACATAACTCCAGTGACTCACTATGAAATAGAAGGCTGCACAGAGTAATAGGTGCCTTTTATCTTCCAGACTCTGCAAGTGTTGATGGCTAATGTGATGTTCCAGCTGGGAATATGTTGTTTGACTAGATTTATGGCATGACAATGATATTAAAGGGGCATATGATTTCTGAAAAAAGTTCTTGCTTGCTGTTGCTAGAAATTCCAATTAGCTTCTTCAAATGCATTAATCTGTGGAGATTATTTGGTTTTGCCACCATTCTGTCATACTAGGATGTCCTCGTACTGCATGGTGGTCAAGTTTTCATATTGGTCAATGTAGGTACCAACAGTGTCACTTCTCCTTGGTTTTATGGTAAGGGAGTAATGCTGTCAGTACAGCAGTATTCTGAGGTAACTAAAATCTTAGGAAATCTCTCTGCTGGATGCCGGTTTGGAGGGGGTTGGGGAGAAAAGAAAGTACATGGATTAAGTTACTAATGCAAAATTGTTTCCATTAGATCATAATCTGGTTGAGTCGTCTCCTCAAATTTACGATACCCCTTAGATGTTGTTTCTTTGAATTCTTATCTTAAGAGCTCACTTATGCAGTAGATAATTTTCCACTACAGAGTAATTATTTGTGCATCTTTTAACAAAACTGAAATGTGTTGAAAAGTTAAAGGGTAGTACAATATGAATTTTAAGTTTACTGCAATGAATTTTTGTGAGCAGTAGCGTGAAAGTTTCCTGTCTTGCTCGTCCAGGGATCTAGAATGAATGTATTTCTGTAATGTCAGAAAGAAGCATTTCTGTCATTAGGTTTTGGAAAAACTTCTAATAAAATTTCCTCGTTTGGTAGAATAACTACTTAGAATATTTAGCCTACTGACCCTGGGAATAGCTGTTGGTGTTAGGGTAGCATTTATCTTTAAATGTACATGTGATGATTTACCACATGTTCGTGGTAAGTTGCCAAGCGCAAGTACTATCCAAAGGGCAGTAGACAGTGCTTTGGGGAGGCTCACAGAGACCGAGCATTGCATGCTGTGGACTGTTCCAGTCTGTTGCTTAAAACAAGGCAAAATATTTTTGTATCTGATGTGCAGCTTCTGTGGATGCTTTACATATGTGTTTTAACTTAAGCTTCATAAACTCAGACATGATCTCAGTTGCGTTCTTCAGAATATTATCTTCCGAGTAAAACAGAAATATTTAAGAATTAGTCATTTGTACTGTCCCTGCTGCAAATCAGTTGTTCTTGTAAGAGCAATTTTGAAATACCATATTTAAATAAAGGTAAAACTTTAGTTTTGAAAGTCAAAAACTACAGAACCTGAACAGTAAAGCAGCTAAATAAGTTATCTCTGTTTCTTTTTTCTTTTTTTTTTTCTTTTTTTCCACAGTTTTCTTCCCAGTGCAAATAAAATGCATGAGGCTTCTGTGCTTTTTTATTTTAGTGAAATGGCATTGGAATTTAGGTTTTTCTCAATTGTTTTGTAGGCAAGCTGAACCAAGCAGCGCAAAACAAGAATTAGAATGTGATGATAGGAGATCCCAGAGAAGGCGAGAAGAAAGAGCTACTTACAAAGAAAGAGAAACTTATGATCAGTCATCGTGGCATCATCATAACATATCACAAAGGGACTGGAAGTGGGAAAAGGATGATTATATTAGTCCTAGACAAGGCAAATTTTCACACTCTCAGAGGAATCTCAATATAAGCAGACATTCAGGAGTCCCAAGGGGACGCTCTGGGTGGCACCAAAATGTTTCAGGAAGCTCTTCAAATCGGCATAACTATGGGAATTCTGGAAATGTTTGGCATCCAAGTGGGCGGGGAGGAGGAACATCAAATTGGCATCACAGTGCCAGGGAGAAAAACTCTACTTGGCACTCAGAAGGAACAGGTCATTTTTCTAGCTGGAATTCCAAGAGTTATGGAGGAAACTGGAAGTCTAGTCCTCATGGTGCAAATGGCTGGAATTTTGGAAGCTCAGGAGATACATATTCAGTAGAGCCAATTAAATATAATAAGGAAAGGTATGCATGGCAGCGACAAGAGAAAGACAGTGATATTCTGCCATATAGAGATCGAAAAAATAGGAAAGAATTGCATGATTTTACTAGTGATAAACTTCCTTCAAAGGGAGCATTGGATTTTGGTATGTCGAAGCAACCAGAAAGCAAAACTTCAAGAGCCAGTGGAAAAAGTGGCAGTCCTTCCAGAGACAAAATGTATCGCTGGACTCCCTACCCATCCCAGAAAGCTGTAGAGCAGCAACCACGGTCTGAAGATAATGTTTCTAAAACTCCTGATAAAACAGATTCTGTATTTATGCCTCTTACTGATTCGTCAATGAAAGAAAAAACTTGTGAAGCCAACGATAGCCTTTCAAAACAACAGGAAGCATCTTCCCATTCTAATGGAACCTCGGATCACCTTGATTCTTGCAAGGTAATGAAAGACTGTTGCAGTGGTGAAAAGCCTGACAAGGATGATGGCAAAAGTAATGGGATGCCATCACTGAAATCCCCTCTTCTGAATATCACAGATCTGAAGTTATCTTCTTCAAGGCAAGACACAAACAGTCTCTTAAAAAATGTCAAGCTTTTGTTGTCCTCCACTAGTGGCAAAGAGCAGAATCATTTGAGTGCACTGAACTTGGAAACAAACAGTTTCTCCTCTTGCTCATCAAAGCTGCATGGTGCATGTGCTGGTAACATAAAAGACAGCAAAGATGTGCTTGATAGCGATCTTGGAGAGCCTGTTAATAACTTAAATGAAGCGCAACAAAACCTCAGAGATGTTCAGTCCAACCATTCCTTGCAAAACACTCCCTTACACTCTTGCAAGGATACAAGCGACCAGAATAGGGAAGAAACCGGGAAAGCATTGCCAAAGAATGAGTTCAGACTAGATTCATTAGAAGATGTGAGTGAAGATGATTTAATGGGAAATGACAAGTCAGAAGCAAGAGTTGTAAAGTTGGGTTCTTCTGTTAGTTCTTGTTTACCTTGTGACTGTCCTGAAGATAAACCTGCCACCTCTGAAAAGGAAGATGATGAAAAGACGGCTGCTTCAAGTATTGCTTCTGCTGATCCAAAAGATTCTACATTTCAGATGGAATCCGCAGTTTCTCCATCAAGCGGTCAGGAACATTTGCGTGTGGATTTGAAAACCTCCTTACAGGATGGAGAAGGGGACGAAGAGCATGTCAAGTCACATGATCACTTTGAAATGGAAGGTTTTGAAAATCCTTCAGATAATGAGCTGCAAAAAGGAGGAAACCAGTCACTAGGCCTCCTCCCCGATTTAAGCAAACTCGGCCTCCCTGCCTCTTTGCAAAGAGACCTGACACGCCACATTAGTCTGAAGAGCAAAGTCGGGACGCACCTTCCGGAGCCCAATCTCAATAATGCACGGCGCATTCGGAATGTGAGCGGCCATCGGAAAAGTGAGACTGAGAAGGAGTCAGGGCTTAAACCCACCCTCAGACAGATTCTTAGTGCGTCCCGACGAAATGTGAACTGGGATCAAGTCATCCAGCAGGTAACCAAGAAGAAACAGGAACTTGGCAAAGGTTTACCAAGGTTGGTAGCTTTCAGATCTCACCATGCCTCTCTGTGTGCGTGTTGAGGGAGGAGGGTTGTTATTTTTCTAAATCTGAAATGAATTCCCAGAATCCTAAAACAAAGACTTCTGAATGAAGCTTGCTGTACCGTGGTATACCTATCATATAGAACCAATTTAGAGGTTTTATGGTTGATTGCTGCTGTGGATGTCTATCTGTAGATAACAGTAGTCTGCTGCTCAAGAATATTCTGATCTGTTCATAATTGTTGCTTAATATCTGAATATGGACACCAGCAATATATTTGCTTTTCAGCTTTTAGTAAGTGGAACAATACAAAAATGCAATTGGGATGTGTGCAGTGCTGTGATGGTTGCCTATTCATGTGTTCAGAAGTACAAGGAGGAGTGCTTGCATTGTTGCAGGCAGAATAAATGCTCCCTCTTCATTTGTTAATCTTTTAATTTGATACTCCATTTGGATTTGTGTTTAGAGGAAGTGATTCTATAATACTTCACTTATGAAACTTTCTTTAAACCTGAAGTTTTTGAAGTGTCTTGAAAAGATGTCATATTTACTTATTCCAAACTTGGTTTGGAATAACTATAACAGCAGATTTCTGACTTGGTAATCATGCTGTCAGTTCTTAGCCGCTAAATCTGATTTTGTGATACACAGAAGATACTCCGTTGCTAGATGAGACAGAAAGCACAGGGTGCCAGTGCAATGAGTTGCCAGATCTCTTAAAGAAGTAATGTGTGTTTGGGGAGGGGGGAGGCTATTTTTCTAGATTTCGATGGTTTGTTACCTTTGTATTTATTTTTTTTTTCATCTTGTTAAAGGTTTGGCATAGAAATGGTGCCTCTTGTTCAAAATGAGCAAGAGGGTCTAGAACTTGGTGAAGAATCTGATCTGTCTACTCTGGAAGGATTCCAGTGGGAAGGGATTTCCTTAGCAGTGCCTGGCTCAGCCAGAAAACGTAGCTTTTCTGAAAGCAGTGTGATTGCAGACAGAAATCCTTCTGCTTATAGCTTCTTCAGTGAACAAGCCAAAATAAAAGAAAATGGGCAGATAATTGCAGCTGGCCGTTCACATCACATGACAGCTGGGTATGAGGCAAGTGCCGACATTGAGGTCGACTTGAAACGGGAGACATCTTCTCTTCCTTTGTCGCCATTTATGTCTAAAAGAAGTGAGACTAGTGGAAGGAGACACAGCCTACAAGCCACCTCTGAGGTCACAGGCCTCACAAAACATGACCAGGAGAGCCCAGAGAAGAGAACGCCTCTTCTTGAAAAACAAAATGTACTAGAAATCTTGGAAGAAAACCGTCCAGCTTCGAATAATGCTTCACTTCTTGCAGTGTCTAATAACATAGATGCTGCTACAGACAGTAGCTGCACATCTGGTACTGAGCAGAATGACAGCCAAGGAATTGGAAAGAAACGAAGAGCAACTGGAGTAAGTGTGCAATTTTGTCCAGCTTTGGTGCTCTAAAAACTGTTTTGTCATTCAACCTTGGAAAGATCTCTGCCAGAAGGATTTCATTCATTTGATTATCTTGTACATTAATAGCTTCGAACTAATTTGCTTTTTTGACTTAATTTTCTTTAAGATTATTTTCTATTTCTGCCTTTCTAGTCCAGGATTTCTGCTTTATCTTTTTTAATTAGTCGGAACGGCAAATGCTTTTTAACTTTGATTTAGTAACTGGTATACTATGCTGGTAAGGTAGAGCTATTAAAATATTTTCATGAAAGTACTTGGTGCTGTAGCATGGATCTTGGTGTTTCAAAACTTAAATGGAAGCTAGGCAGTTGTAGAAATTTGTTTTCCATAGTTGTTTTTGGGCTGATGGTCAAGCAAGGAAAGACAACTCTTTTTACAAAGTTATATACTTAAATTCAAATTTAAGGATATAATTTTATTTCACTGCCCTGTCTTGGACTTACCCAAAGATTTTCTGATTAAAATCTTCAAAATGGTTTTGTAATATGCAGAAAGTGGTAATTTTAATTCCGCACTGATTTGATCCTCTAGACCTTCAACAAAAACTGTTGAGCAGAAAATCTGACCCAAGTGTGGTCTTAAACATCTGAGAAAGCAGAAGGCTGTCATCATTATTTAATGTTTCTTCCTAGTTGAGATGAAAACACAGCATTCACTTTGTCATCCTCCCTCTTTTAAGGGCAGAGGGAAGGACAATTTACACAAGAATGTGCAAAATAAATTGCATGTTCCTCTCTGTGGGTATGAGTAATAGTTGAAAAGACATTGGATAGCTGGCTTTTTGATTTAGGCAAAATTGTTCTTGTAATGTTTGTTAATAAGTGATTTTACTTGCAGGAGGGATCTTCTCCTGAAATCCCTAGTCTAGAAAGAAAGAACAAGAGAAGAAAAATCAAAGGTAAAAAAGGTGAGTGAATATCATGTGTTTTTTGCATCTGGTATAGAGGTTATAAATACTACTAGTATTTTGATTTGACTAAAATGCTAGTTCCTTAATGTTACTTTGGTGCTTCTTGGGCTCTTACTGGAGATCATAGGGTGGACTGCTCTCAAGTCTGCAACACATTCTTATCAGAAGAGCTCCATCTTAGTTTGTCAGAACTTAACTTCTAAGAGAAGATTTTGTGCCTTCTTGCTGCCTGCAGTTCATGTTCCCAGTTGCACAGATGGGACTCTTGCTTTCCTCTGCTCAGGGAAGAGAGGTTTGTTTCCCCTTCAGATGGAAGTTCTGAATGGAGAAGCACCCATTACTGCTTTCTGATTCAGCCGTGCAGCATTCCTTTTCTACTTCTGGGTCATCTCACCAGAAAACTTGTACTCTGCAGAACTTGGGCTGTGTTTTGTTTTTGGCATCTCTGGAAAGACATTTTATTTTTTTGACTCCTTCCCTGTTCTTAATGGAAATGAATATGGAATGCTTCAGTCCTTCCTGCTCCTGACCAAAGAAAACTCTTATTCTGGCATTAGACAGGCCTTTCTGAAACATGCCTAACACATCCACATCACTGCATATCAAAATGAACCTTAGGCACAATGTTTTGTTTGAGAACTACATCATTGCATCACCATCTGGGGGCTTTGGGGTCCAGCAGATCGCTTTCAAACTAATCCTTGAATGAAACTTCTTCCTTGTTTTACCTAAGTGCTTATTAGCTAAACGTAACTCCAGTGACTCACTATGGCTGCACAGAGTAATAGGTATTGCCTTTTATCTTCCTTTTTAAAATTGTTTGGATTAAGAGTTGTTTGGATTTCAGGGCAATCAATGGGGATCTTCTTGTGGAAAATAATATTTCACTGCTTGAAATGGTGGTTTTTTAATAATTTTCTGCCTTCACTGACTAGTGTCTGTTATGAAGTCTAATGACACATTCGACTAGTAAAATTTCTCTCATTACTTAGAAGAGAGTGACTTTGTTCAACTAAACTCCATCAGTGCTGGCAAAGCTATGATGGGAATAGTTACTAGAGTCAATGTTGAGATCCTGTAAAGAGGAATACTTGATTTTGGTCTTCTTTCATGTAGACGTGGCTATTCCTGTGCATAGATACTCTTTTTCAGCTTTTTGTATGACTACTGATGCTTGACCTAATTTATGTGATTTTTACATTCTGAGGTGGTAGCATTTATTGCGGTATCATGTCATGTATTTAAATGTATTGTCAACTACAATGATACTCTACATTTTGCTTCTTTTTCAGAACGTTCTCAAGTAGACCAGTTGTTGGCTATTTCGCTGAGGGAAGAAGAGTTAAGCAAGTCCCTACACAGTGTGGACAGCAGTCTCTTGCAGGCTAGGGCTGCCCTTCAGGCTGCGTATGTTGAGGTTCAACGGTTCCTTGTATTAAAGCAACAGGTGACAGTGGGCTTTTGAGACTATATGAACTAGAAGTTATCAGCCTGAAAAACTGCCTTTAGGACTAATTAAAACCACAACTGTTTTGCAGATAACCATGGAAATGAGTACGCTGAGAAGTCAGAGAATCCAGATCTTGCAGGGGCTACAAGGTATGAGATACCGTAAAACTACAGCAATGGAATGCTGACTGTCGTATTCTTTGAACTCACTGTCTTGTAAAAATTGCGTTTAACTTGAATTCACTCATTTAAAATGTGCAATAAAATTGTAGGCTTTCAATATTGAAGTCTTTATTCTTCAAGTGTGATATATCATCTTTGGTAGTGCCATCTAGTGGCTTTTTACAATTTATTTTTTTTTCTCTTCCTTGTCTGTGTGTCCCCAAGAAATGAGCTTTTGGCACACTATGTTTTATTGTAAGATGTGAACACTTTTGTTCTATGGGTTTGGGTGCATTTTATCTCTCCTTTTTTGACATTAGAAACCTATGAACCTTCTGAACTGTCAGAGCAACTTCCCTGCGGTGTCTTAAGTGAGAGAAGAAATAACAAATCTCAGATGGCAGCTGACTTAATTCCTACAGGCTCCTTCCTGCCCCATTTGGACACTTTGTCGTCTTCTGTACCCCCACTGGGAGCTTCTGTTCATGTAAACGTGCCGTCACCATTCCAGTCTTCTGGCATCACGCCCACCACTCCTCCTGACTCCTCAGTGCAAGTTAAACGAGAACCTGTGTCTCCAAAAGGCTCAGAAGAAAATGTGCATTCTGTACTCCAGAGCTCTCCATGTGCTTCACGAGCAGAAGAGTTGGAGCAGAAGGATGGTATGTGTGGCCATTTTTTGGTTTAAGATAACTAGCTTGAAGAAAATAAGAAAAGAATGTAAGTTGGGTCTCAAATCTGCAGCCTGTTGTGGAGGGGTGAACTCCCATTAACTTGTTTAGGACTTTATCATCTTAATACTCTTAGAAACTGGGACCTTCTTTATAACACATCCAAATGGATTCCACAGTTTTTAAATTGTTAAGCACATGCAAATTGTAGTCATATGCACCTGCAGGTTTCTAGTTTTGCTTTATAAATAGAACAAACATGAATTTGAAGGTTACATCCTCTTAGAATAATTTAGTTAATGAGAAAAAAACCCCAAAACCTTAAAACTTCCCCTGTAACTTTTACCTTCTACTCTGCATCATTTAATGAGCATTGCTAGGTGAAAAGCTGCCTGTAAAGGAAAAATGAATGCCTGAAGATCTTTTTTCTAAGAAACTACAATCAACTACATTAAGGGTATTCGGTGTTCTTCTTGGGCCCTGCTGCATAAGCACAGAGTCTCTCTTCTCCCTTTCCCTGTGTGTCTTAGTCCCCACTGGTCTGGAGATGTTCATTGAAAGTCCATGCAAACTTATTTGTGATTTCAGTAAACAATTTCCTGTAAGAAGGATGTTAGCTGCTGTTCCCTCCTGTGAGGGGAGTGGGAGTGAGTAGGGAAGGGCTACCAGTGAAGGTATGTGTTGTGTTCACTTTTGTCTGGAGGAGAAACTGCTGAATTAACTGAATGACTAAATATAAAAGCCACTGCTTCAGAAAAACGAGGTCTTAATGGCTATAGCTGATATTACTAATTCTTTATTTAGGCAGTTGAAAAATCCTGAAACTCATGTTTGTAGTCAAAGGCTTAAATGCTGCTACTGGCACTTTCCAAGTGCAACTTGCTACTGTTACTGAAGGTACAAACTGAATATGAAAAGCTCAATCATCCTTTACTTTCCTCAGAGCCTGTGAGGTCAAGCAGGGTGACTCTAATGAAAGTTGTTTGTATGCCATAACAATGTCACTTACCCAAACCCTTAACTTGGATAATTTGAGGTAAAGATTCATAAGTAAGATCCTTGTTCAAGGTAAATATAGCCAACACATTTATTGTTTTTTCCTTAAACTGACATGGACAATGCTGTTAGAAAAAGCCATACTGTTCTACTTTTATAAGTGTATTTTTTTCTCACGTATAAGAGTATTGGCTGAATTGAAGCTCAAACATCTGTAAATATAATAATTTGAAGGTTTTTTACCTTTTTGCAGTTTGCTTCAGATGTAGAATTCTGTAAAAATAGTGTGCTTTGTGCTCTTTTAGTCACCATTGTGTTTCCTGTGTTCCACTGTGTTACATTATGTTAATGTAGCTTCTTCTCTTTTTGAAGGAGGATTTGACAAGGATTATGAAGTTCTGGGGGTGTACACTAAAGTAAAGTTGGGGTGTAGGAAGAGAGTCAGCTTTTATGTTTGTGATGTTAAGACTCAGCTTGTAGGAAGCCACTACCTTTGCTTTGCTTTCCCATTTTTACTGACACATGCCATTCTGTTAAGTTTAAACATCAGTGGAAAGAGGTGTCATTTTTCTTTCATGTTAGAGGAGGAAAATTCAGGTTAAAGATTTATTGATTGCTAGCTGCAGTGGCATGAAGTGCTTGCAGACTTTTTTCATGGCTGTCCAGGCACAACAGAAGCTTTTCAGGTTTGTTTTTTTTCTCATAAAGAACCTTCAATAGCTGTATTTAATACTTAATTACTTTTAAAATGTCTTCGTCATGTTAGCATGTAATTAGTGTAGGTTCCTACAAACTTACTTTTGACATATTAAAAATGAGAATGTTCTTTTGGTCTTTGTCAAATCAGTGTGGTTTTGGTATTGATCAGCTTCTATATGCGCTACATGTAAAACAATTGTCTGACATCAAATGAATTTGGTAATTTGGGGGGAAAATAAGCATTTACCATCAGGTATATTGTGTCATTTGGGGAAGAGGAATTCTCTCTGGGGACAGGCTGTCTGCTTTCTGGTGGTTGAACATCTGGCCTGTCAGGTTCCCTAGGAGGTCAGCTGAGCCTTGCTTTGAAGGAGCTGATTGCATTTGGTTTCCTAACTCCCAGTGACCTCTCCCACCTACAGAACTGAGTGATTCTGTTTTCTTGCACTACTGTGGTGATGTCCTGCTTCCAAGCACTACTCCAAGTGCTGAGAATTAATAACTTTTAGTTTTAGAAGTTTCAGTTTAAGATGCTTGTTACTCTTATTTTCCTGTTTGCTTTGTTCTTAAGTGACCAAGGGAAATCTTCCCGTGGGAAAGGAGGGACATGTGATGTTAGATATATATTCAGAATTTGGGGGTTTGTGTGCCTTCTTCCTGGTATAATTCAACACAATAACTGTTCAAACCTCACCTAAGCATTCATTTCTTCTGTATAGAGGGGTTTTCTAACAGATTGCAGCTATATATGACAGTTACAGGTCAGAGAAAACCAGCTTTCCATTGATTAACTACAATATATCCTATACTGTCAGCAAGTTCTAGTTTCATCTTGGAACTTCCCACCTGAGAAAGATGTGGGGTGAGATGAGTAGATGAGTAATTCCAAAGAATCAGATTTGTACTGGGATACGTTAAACAGTCCGACAGCATTATCTCAGCATTGCTGTAGGTTTAATTTGCTGGTTTCTAAGAGACTGAAGCAGGGAGGTATTTCAAATACTGCCAGCTTCCCATTTGCTTTGAGGGATCCCACCCAATAAATGCAGTGAACTTGAAACATCCTGTTGGGGATTGTAGTTATTGCAAATGCAACCGGGGAATTTTAGGGTGTGGGAAACACAACTGTGAGATGCTGCTTGTGCTCTTAGCCTGTTGCAGTTGAGAGGTTGGATTCATTTGGTCATACTGGCTTCAAATTAAAATGACAAGGAGAGTATGTTTGCCCCATCACTTAGTCCACCACGCATGAACTAATAAAGCTTACCCTGGTGGCTTACAGCACTGCTATTCCCAGGATAGAGGGTACGATGCTGCAGAGTGGGTTGTGCATGACTTGTCTAACTTGAGTTATGTCCAAGTGACTTGGTAGAAATAACTCATGCTGATGGGTTAAGCAAAAGGTGTGCTGTGTCAGTGAGCAGCTGAGCTGCATTAGGCATGCAGTAGTTAATACCAGTCCTACAGCAGTGGTGACAGTTGGTGAGGGAGCACATAGTGAAGGGTGGTAGCATCTTAAGATGACAATCTAGGATTCACCAAAGGTGGTTTGTCACAACTTGAAAAGCCTATAGTCAGCCACCAACTGAACTCATTCCTTTGCTTCTGGGTACGCTGATGAACATTTTATTCCCCGGCTATGTTTTTTAAAGGATGTGTAGCTGTCTGAAATAGCAGATCTGCATGTGCATATAGCTTTCAACATGTAGGAATATGTACTTGACATACACAATTAAGTATAAACAGAAAAATGCCAAGAAAGCAATTTTGCATAAATATTTATTGCTGTACAGATTGAATATAACACTGATCTGTTTTCTTCAGAAGAGACCAACCAGAAGACTTCAGTGTATCCAATTATCTCTGCAACCATATCCCTATCAGACCTGGCTTCTTGTTTCCAACACACTAATCAAGATGTTCACAAGCCTCCTGTGGACAGGGGAAAGGCTGGACTTCCTGAGAACCCTTCTCCTCATTTACTATCTGTTTTCAGCAAGAGAGAAGCAAATGATACAGCGACGGGAAGTTTTTTACTGGATCAGTGTAACACTTCTCTTCCAAAGCATTTGGTCCTTCTAGAAACACCAGTGGATAAACCCCCCAAATTGTCAGCAGAACCATCTGAGCAGCAGACAGCAACCACCGTAGTCCCAGCAGAAAAAGGTAACAGGAGGAGGAGAAGGTTAAGGAAGAAGAAAACTCTGAGAGCAGCCCACGTGCCGGAGAACAGTGATACAGAACAGGATATAATTGACGCTAAGCCTGTCCGGAAAGTCAAGTGTGGAAAGGTTCCTAAAGGAGAAAAAGTTACTACATCCACTCCTCCAAAACAAGAGAACGGAACTACTGCTCAGACAGCAAGAAACAAAGATGAGAATGACAGCGATGCTTCTCTGGAACTAGTGGAAGTTCCAGCACCCCAGTGTGATGTGGTTGATGTTGGTTCATCAGAGTCAGGAGATGAGAAACTGGACAGCCCATCAAAGAGGGATTCACGCAGCTCTGTGGATCAAGCAGTCCTAGAGGCCTCCTGCTCTGGTTATGATGAAGTGAGCTCTACCAGTGAGATTGGCACAAATTACAGGGACGATGGGAAAAGAAGGTGAGATTCTTGTAGAAATCTCAAAAGTACCATACAATATTCATAAAAGGCCTCTCTTTTTTAATTTTCTTTTTCCTTACTCAGAAATTCTTACAGTATTAGTAACTTTTAATTTCATTTAGGAGTGAAATAAGAGGGAAAATGAAAACTGAATTTGCTTTTTTGGTCCAGCAAATGCATGTGTTTTGTTACCTAATAGTTTCTCTAATACAAGAATAAGGCTGCCCGCCATGGAAAGTTTGGTTTTGATCTTACCTATCACAGCCCATTTTCTACTAAGTGCAGAGTTTTGTATTCTGGAATATTACTGCACCAATATTTTGTTGAAAATGAACATGCAAAGTCCAGTCTTACTACTCTTTTATTTCCATATTGCAGTGTGGCTGAGACACAGACTTCCATATCAGCACTGAGAGGATCAAAGATCTCCTCAGGTATATCTTTTAAACTTTTCTTCTAATACTTTGTGTTTTGTACCTTGAAGGACTTTTAAGTCTCGGTGAAACTGCTTCCAGGGGGAATTCTTCCCTAAAGATAAAATCCTGCGCTAAAAACTGAAGCGGAAGGTGATGTGTACTCACTCACTTCATCTCTCACTGAATGCTTCTGTCTCTTAACCCCTCCACATCCCCTCTCCCCTTCCCACACAATCACTTGTGTTCTACAGTCTCTGTAGAGCTGTAGGACAAAAAATAATGCAATCCTTCTGCTATTTTTAAGATCTTTCTGGACTTAACATCATATAAAAGTCTTTCTGGCATTTTATATTGCCTTCTGCCACTTACAGGCTCCAGCTGGGACCCACAGTGAAATCTGACTTTAAGGTGCTAAGCCCATGAAATAGTTCTGCTGTTTGGTAATACAAACACCAGCAGCGTGTTTGCCTGAGCGCATTAAAGCACATGTGTCTCTGTCCTACAGAACTGTCTTCAGAGCCAGGTGAGGATGAAGAACCTACAGAGGGAAACTTTGAGGGACACCTGGCTGCAGTGAACGCTATTCAGATTTTTGGGAATCTGTTGTATACCTGCTCAGCAGACAAAACCGTTTGTGCCTACAATCTGGTTGTAAGTAAGGTTGTGTTGTGTTAATTATAGTCACAAGGTTGCGATTCTGTTTTTGTAAAGCCTTACTGTGTAGTTAAGGAAGCAGATGCTTTTTCAAGCACCTAATTGTTTCTATGCAATTCTTTTCCTCAAACCTCTCTTCTCCCACTCCCTAACAACTTTCCCCTGTGAGAGGTGTAAGGGAAGATGGATTGCTGCAGGTATCCTGCTTTTATTAGCTGACCTGCCCTACTCCATCAGGCACAAATCCTGAGAGGCATTATGGGCCTTTATGTTGACAGAGCCTATCCTTTCATTTTTAGAGCAGGAAGTGTGTGGCCATCTTTGAAGGACATACTTCAAAAGTGAACTGCCTCTTGGTTACTCAGACAAATGGGAAGAATGCTGCTCTCTACACTGGCTCGAGTGACCACACTATCAACTGTTATAATATCAAGGTACTCAAATGCTGTGTTGATTAACATGTACTGCATTTTTCTGTGAGTGTTTCTTTCTCAATATAAAAAAAACTTTTATACCCATATGAGGTGGATGTGAGCCCCACTTCATACCTCATTATAGTGGCACAGGAAAACAAACAAACAAGCCACTCAGCAAACCATTAAGTGATTTACTACCCTAATCTTTTGGCTAGCTTGCCAGCAAGAGTTTTTGCCAGAACAGCATAATGGGATCCCAAAGGTTGGGAACACTGAAGTGAAGGAAGGTTGTCTGGTCACGAATATTGTATTTTTCTTGCTGTATTTCTAACTTCATTGGTTATGGAGGGCACTGCTCTCTTTGTGGAGCAGCTATAGAGAGCACAGGTATCTGTTCTTCTGAGTGCAGGTGAAAGAGCAGACTGAAGACTTCCTGAAGCTGGACTTTTAAGGATAAATGATAGGAAACCTTGTCCATTCTGTAGCTTGAAGGACTAGAAAGCAAGTAAGTATCTGCTTCAGGAGGCAAACTACCAGACGTTTTTAGCTCTTAAACTGATGATGATTCATAGCCCTTTCCTGTTGGGAACTTCATGGGGATTCCTCAAACTCAAGCACGTAACAAGGTGTTTTTCATGTACGTATGGTCTGTAATCTAAACATCTATATACATTAGAGGTTGTGACGAGAATAAAGCTTTTAGGGTTATCACTGATTGCTGAAGTACAGTCAAGTCTTGGAGATGGGAGTGAGCTGATTAAAACCAGGATCAAGCTGCCATGTGACACCAGACTTTAAGATGTTTTTCTCCAGCTCTGTTGGTTCAGAAAGTGCAACTTGTGGGTGAAAATCATCATTTACTTCAAGCTTTTTTCCTGAATTGTGTTCAGTGAATGAAAAGTTTTAAATGCTTCTTTTTATTGCCAGACCAGAGAGTGCATGGAGCAGTTTAAACTGGAAGATCGAGTGCTCTGTTTACACAGTCGATGGCGGATCCTTTATGCAGGCCTCGCAAATGGCAGTGTGGTTACTTTCAGCATAAAGGTGAGTTTTAAACAAACTAGCAATTAAACAATATTGGCACCTAAAAGCCTGTTGTGATGCTGTTTCTCTCCACTTTGTGTTTCTTTCCATTCTTTCTCTTGAGTAGTAAGTGTATTTGTGATTTAAGTATTTTGATATAAATGGTCACTGTTGGCCCCGTTCAGTCATTTATTTTGTCAGTGCACAAAGCTGCTCATCTCCTCTTTCCCTCAGTTACCTTTCTCTTAACTGCTGCATTGATGTCATTTTTTTCCTTAAGGTTCCACCTAGCCTACCAATTGTGTGTTGTGAGAGTTTTCTGACACAGTTTATTTTCTGAAGCCTCCTTTCTTGCCCATCAGAGTCGTATGAGGGACTTGAATGTGTTGCTGGTTTTGCCTGCTCCATTTGCAGTTATAGAAGCAACTCATCCACATGGTTTTCTGGCAAAGAGGCTTAATCAGCAGTCCCCATGATTAAAGTGAATAAAAATCATTATTTAAATGAATTATTTTTCTGATTATTCTTTTTGTGGATCCTAGACTAACTTCTCAAATTTGTCCTTGCAAATTTATCCTGTTTTGAATTTTTCTCCTAATGCTATTTCCTTTCCTTGCGTTAACTCAGAAGGAGGGTTTACTGGATCTATTAAAAAAGAGAAAATCAAAGCCTAACATAAGGAGTTATTTCCTTGATTTGGAAACTTTGTTGTTAAGATGCAACTCTTAAGCACTGCTCAAGCAGCGTATTACTAATCTGAAACCAGATGCTATAGCAAGTACTACACAAAAAGGACTCGGTGGTCTACGCAGTATCATAGCAAAGTATTATTTCTTAAATAGCAGGTTTTTTCATCCCCCAACAGAACAACAAGCATGTTGATACCTTTGAATGCCATGGCCCTAGAGCAGTGAGCTGTCTAGCCACAGCTCAGGAAGGAGCACGCAAGTTGTTGGTAGTGGGCTCCTATGATTGCACCATCAGCGTACGAGACGCACGGAATGGGCTGCTTCTCAGAACCCTGGAAGGTCACAGCAAAACTATACTCTGCATGAAGGCAAGTGTCTCTGAAAATACATTTTTGACAAAGGATGCTTAAAATGGTGTGTTTTTTCTTTTTCTTCCTCTTCTAATAGTGAGCAAATTGTGGTAGGGAATAGAGGATTTCTCTATTTTAAATGGTAGAAATTGAGTAATTTGGTAGGAAAACTGTCCCTGGCTGGCTGCCATATCTCATGTTCCCAGCAAAACTGTTGGGGGTGTGTATGTAGGAAGCACATTTATTTCATGTTAGAAGATTCAGGGAATCTTGAAATGAAATGTTTGCCAAACAGAGGGAAAGCTGGGGAAAAGATTATTGCTTTCACATACCCTTGATAGTACAAACCTCAGAGAAAACTGGAAAAAATGTAACTCTAGAGAAGTATTCCTCTTTTTCAATGGAAGAATCATTAACAGTTATTTACAGGTTTCTGGTTCCTGAGATTACAAGCTGGAACATAGGCTTGTCTGGGTGCTTTGCTGGGACCACTATTGTGTAACAGATAGGGGCTGATTTCCAGAAATTGTATTTCTCGCTTCAGATGCTATGGTGCAGTGGCACAACCTTTTTTGCCCTGTGGACTATCCTAGCCCTGCTTGCATGGCAGCATACTGTGGTCCCTTCCTAATCCATGATGGTTCTGTTAAGCTTTTTTTCTAGATTAGTGCTTAGCAGGAGAACCGTCTTCCTTAAGTGACCAGAACAAAGTACACAGCCCATCCAGTATTTGCAGGAAACAGTGGGCCTTACTGTGTCTGTGCAGAGCTGCATTCTGTGTTCGGTTTGCTTGGGCCCTGATCTGCTGCTGAGCTGTCGCTGAGAATAGTCCATAAGGAGGATGAGTTAACCTGGTGGGCTGCAAGTTGACAGCTTCTAATGTCAATTGTGAAGTGTCAAAAGTCATCATTAGGATAGCATAGCACATTTTCTAGCTCCTCTGTAAAGAACTCGGTGCATGCTTTTTTTCATACTCTCCATTGATTTTAAGATTCTGAAATTCAGGAAGTATTACAGTACAGCTTTAAACTGAACAGCATTTTAGTGTTTTTCTAGCCTATTTCTGTATGTTACAAAAATAAAACTGTTCTTGGGGTTTGTTTTTGTTTGTTTGTTTTGTGTTTGGTTTTTTTCTCTTTTTGTAAGGTCGTGAATGATCTGGTATTCAGTGGCTCCAGTGATCAGTCTGTCCATGCCCACAATATTCATGTAAGTCTCATAGAAATTACTTTAACTATTAAGGCAGTGAATTTCTCTGCTCTAAAGTCAGTTTTTTCCCAAATTTTTAACTGACTGGTGGGATAAATTGCTTCCAGAAAAGGAAATCGTATGATTTTGTTACTGTGGCTGTGCCCTATAGCTAAGTAAGGAGGCATGCAGAGGATACATAAGCATGCTGACTTTTCTAGTGTGATATGTGGTGCCTTTTCGTCTGGGGATCTTGCTTTTGCAAATATTGTCACAAAGGTGCTGATAATGTGAAAAGGGTTCAGAGCAAAGCCCTGTGAAATATTCAGCTGGGGGAAGAGATTCTTCATCATGGGAAGAACTCAAGGAACACAAACAGTGTCCCAAACTAGCTGGTTCCAAAGTTGTTATGCTTTGGTGAATGCTTTGTCTCTAGCCTGCTGCTCTCTTCCTCTTTTACACCATCTTTTCCCTCAGCTAACAGAAGCATTCATGAAGCTATGCAGTAAGTTAGGAAAAGAAACTTATCAGAGGTAAATTTTAATTGACAAAAATTTAAATGACAGAAATTTTTGTATTTAACTGAATTTGCTCTCTGATCCTTGCAGCTACATAAATACTACTGGTACTAACAACACATTTCTCTTTGCAGGATAGGTGGGAACATGTAACTAATGGTGGAAAGAGAAGCAGACACTTTTCATAGCAGCATGCATTTCTGTTGTACCAGAATAGCTCTGTGTTAATATAGGCAAAGAAAATGATAAGTAGTATTTGATTGTAATCCAGAAGTGCTGTCACAGAAAATGGAGGTCTAATAAAGGGTGTTTTTATTCTTTGAGTAGTAAACATTGAAGCTAGCTACATTATCTAGGTTAGGTAAAACTGGTTTGTTTTGTTAGTTAAAAAACCCCCCTCAAACGACAAACAACCCAACACCAATTTGCCTTTGCTTTTTCTTGATGCAGACTGGAGAGCTGGTACGGATCTATAAAGGCCATAATCATGCAGTAACAGTTGTGAACATTCTTGGGAAAGTGATGGTGACAGCATGTCTGGATAAGTTTGTTCGTGTTTATGAACTACAGGTAAGAAAATGGATGGTTAGTAATGACACTTACCTAATATGTGTTAAATAATTATTTTGAAGTCAAATAGAAGTCATTGTGCTTGCTGGTTTCTGGCCCATCCCTTTCTTTCCTGTCACTCACAATATATAGTTTACATATAGTATACATGTGTTTTAAAGAATATAATCTAAACCATTGTTTTTAGAACCTGGGTTATCCTAAGACAATGGCATCTCAGAAAAGTGGTGAAATGTTAATTTTGTCTGCTGAAAGACGAAGTGCTTAGTTGGACAGAAAGACTCACAGAAGTAATGTAAGCAGAAGTGAGCTTTCATGGTGGCTATGAACTTTGGAATCTACCAGAGGAGTTTAGTTGCTACCCAGGAAACAGCTCACGGAAGCATTGTCATTTTGATGTCTGTGAAAAATGGCTGTTAACTGTCATGTTATTAAATGTCTGTTTCTGTTTCTTTCAAGTCACACGACCGCTTGCAAGTCTACGGAGGCCACACAGATATGATCATGTGTATGACCATCCATAAGAGCATGGTAACTTCCTTCTTTTCATTAGTTTCAATGAGAAGGTTGTGATTTCCACAAGCCTGTCTTTTTACAAGACTATTTTTTCCAGATAATGACATCAACGTGCTGACTAAGAACTTTTAACAGCTATTGTTTTTCACCTAATATACTCTACACTGAAGCCTCGTTCAAAATTTCTTTTTTTTTTATGTATTATTCTCAGCTTGCTTATCCATGAATGTTTCTTTTGCAGATCTACACTGGATGCTATGATGGCAGTGTCAGAGCTGTGAGGCTTAATCTGATGCAGAACTATCGTTGCTGGGTAATGAGCAAAAATGTTGTTAGCCTTCCTTTGTTGTAGATTTTTAGACTAATTTTTTGGAGGTGTTTACTATTTAGTCTTGGATAGCCTGACCTTTAATTTATTATAATTAAAATTTTATATATTACATTTTAAATATAGTTCCATCTTTCATGGTCTTTAGTATACGTGTGTGCTTTGGGGCAAGTTGATAGTACCATCTTAAATTATATTTCTTTCTGGCAATTTTTAGGTAGTGAGATGTAGCTGTTTAAAACCAAAAGCTTCTGCTGAGTGACACAGAAAAGCTGATTTACTCTGCTAAATAAGTTAAATTCAGTTCCCAATGACTTTGTCTTGGGTAAGCTTAAATCTTGAAAAGGATTAATTACTCTCTTCCTCTTGCCATTCTTGCTGATGGTCTAGGCTTGGCTAGAGGCAGGAAGAATCTTTGTAAAGCTGTAATTGAAGGAACAGAGACTATTGAGAATGGAAATGGAATAACAAGATTAAAAAGTTACAGGAGGCGGCATGTGTGTGAACAGTTTTGGCAGAATATTGTGAAGTTGCAGTAGGAAAGGCGTTAGCTAAAATTCCTTTTTTTCTGGCTTACCCTGACATGTTGGGTTTTTTCTCTGCCAGTGGCATGGATGTTCACTCATCTTTGGAGTTGTGGACCATCTGAAACAACACTTGCTAACTGACCACACCAACCCAAATTTTCAGACCCTAAAATGTCGTTGGAAGAACTGTGATGCTTTCTTTACTTCCAGGAAAGGGTCCAAGCAGGTACGTGGGTGAACTAACATGGTTGTATTTTTTTTTTTTGGTGATACAAAGTATTTTATGTCACCACAATTGTGAGACTTGATCATATTTCTCTTAAAAAGGTTTAAATTCTTCTAGTCTTGACAGGTCTAACTGCATACAGTTACAACCTGTTACAGATAAAGAGGGCAGCTAAGTACGATAATTTGAGATATGGTCAATTTAAAATAGTTTGATCCTGAAATATTACATGGAAATGGCAAAGAAATTCTAATAACTATACTTTAGATGTTAATTTTTTTTGTTGTTCTAAGATGAAAAAATATGAGTTGTGAAACAGGATTTTATCATCTTAATTTTTATCCATCACTACCTTCCTTCATTGTTATGGATGCTGATGCTCTTTGTTTTTCAGATGGAATTGGTTTTGCTAACAATAATTAGTAGACATAAGAATTGTTTTAAGTGGCGTGGAAAGGGTTGGGGGTTTTGGCTAGGAGGAGGGTTGTTGCTGATTCCTGAAATCCACATTTTACTCCTTGGCAATCTAAGTGACCTTCCTGCTGAATGCTTTTCAAAATATGCAATGGAAGGAGATTTCTTTGAGAACTACGAAACAGAAGTAAAATCCTTAATTCCTCTTTAAGCACTGACTTTGGATATGATGGATTTTATTTGCCTTGAATCATGGTATGTGAGATTCATATATGCGATTTAATAGCTTGGTATAGTTTTATTTTATTATTATTATTACTTTTTAATTTTTTAAGGAACTTTAAGCAAAAAAAATGTTTATTATCCAACATTTCACTTTTCACTGAGGCTTCAAGAATCTTTTGCAAAGTTGTGCGTTTTTTTTTTTTAAATTATTATTATTAACTGATTTCTCTGATTCTTTCCTAGGATGCTGTAGGACACATTGAAAGACATGCTGAGGATGACAGCAGGATTGACTCATGAAGCTTTTCACCTCCCACATTGGGAAGCAGTTTTATATGTTAGAATTACTCCAAATACCATTAATTCTTACTCCAGTCTTTCCTCTTTCTTTTCCCACTTGCAATGCAGAAATGGAGTGGGGCTGAAATGCCTTGCTACAGAGACTGCAGTTTGTGTTGTTCTCTGTAGAAATAAGGCTGGTCAGTTAAGACTTGGCCCAATGGAAGATTCTTGCAAGTTTTTAATTCACTGACAGATAAGAATATTCCTTCCTCTTGTCTGCCTTGGGGTTTTGTTGTTTCTTTTTTCTGTTTGTTTGTTTCGGGGATTTTTTAAGAAGCATAGTCTGAGAGTCTGGAAAGTCCAAAGTGGTGTTGAGAACTTGGATGATAATAATAGGTGCTGGTGTTTGCAAACTCAGCTTGAAGCCTACGAGGTGTCTAAGACATGTCTGTTTTTGTGTTTGTATCCAATTTTTTTAGCTGATTTTAATAAAATTCTGCAAACCAGAATATCACAGATTCTAACAATGTAACCTGAACATCCAGTGTACATTTTGACTTCATAAAAAGAAAGGGTATTTTATGGAGAACTGGAATAAATTAATTTTTTTATTTTTTAATGTTAATTGTAACTTATTTTTTATTCCCTGTGTAAAAATTGCTATTACTGACATAATATATACAGTGACAGACTGCCCTACATACTGTACTTCCTGAGGAGTTTTGTTTCTTTGGAGGAAAGCAGTTATTTCTTGAGAGGTTTGCCAGTACCAGCAAACCAGACAGAATAGCAGCTTCACTCATGTGCTTTGCAATCTTAGTCTTTTAAATACAGGTCCCTACGTACAGGAAGGAAGTGGACAAAATTTAACTTCCGTCGTAGTTAAATCCAGCATAACCACTGCTTCTCTTGGTGCAACACCATGGTTGGATTCCTGATTTTATTTGGAATCTTGGTGACTGAGCTTTGCAGTCCCATATCTTCGTGGTGTAGCAAACTAAGAGAAATACAAAGGTACTGCCTGTCTTACTGCATCCCCTTATGTAGTGTTTTGTACCTGTTGTGAGCTGGCTTAATTGGTGTGGGTTATATCAAGTTCACAAAAACTCGACTGGAAAGAATGGAGCAGGATTTTAAAGTCTGCAGTTCTCAAGCAGAAGCTGAAGATACAAAATGCATTATTGCACGTAAAAGTCTTGTTTCTACTAATGCACAGAAGGTACCACAGAGATGCTGGTGCAAAGGGGAAGGCTGTTTCTACTTGCCAGGATTCCTCTGCAGGTGTCCTTGGAGTGGAAAACTTTACTTGTTTAATTCAGTGAAATGTTCTTTTTGCGTTTGTGATCCTCTCTCCCATAATGACTCTAATTTAGCAAAGAGCTAAACAATGAGACTGATCTGGCAAGGAGCCTTGTGTTCACTTTTGCCTTTCTGCTCAGGATTAAAAAAAATGCAGAGGTTTCCTTAAACTGTAACAAGAGGTAAAGACAACCCAGTGTCAAAACTGAGCTGCTTATAAATGAATCCAGCACTTTTCAAACAAATTGAATCTGCTGTTTTCACTGGGCATCTCTTTTACCACTACTTTAGTCTATGGTTGGCATACCAAGCCTCCAATAAGTTTTATAGCCTCATTCTTCGACTATAAAGAAGCCTTTTTAGGCCAAGAAAGTGATTGAGAAAAGCCCTTGAAAGTTCCACTGCCATCAAATCAAGGAACTTCAGGGTCTTCTCTGAAGCACACTGTTTTTGTATTGTCTTAGTGCACAAGCATAATTTCTCTGTAGTTGCTTTACATTGAGAAATTGTTTTTAATTTTTTTTTCCTCAGAGACAGGAGTAAAATAGGACTGAGATGCGGTAGCATCATAATTTAAAGACATGGGAATCTCTGAAGTTCCAGTGCTTTTGTGGTGATTAGTTTGGATTATTTTTTTATTAAGCTGTTTGTGGACAGGGAAAAAAATCCCATTATGTGGCTCCGACCCCAGGCTGCGTTGAGGGTGGTTTTGTTTTGGTTTTTGGTGTGTGTTTGTGGTTTTGTTGTTTGTTGTTGGTTTTTTTTATTCTTTCTTGTGGTCTGCCAATGAAGCAATTCAAGAGAGATTCGAGTTCAGGGAAATCTTTGAGCAGTCTAAATGTCTTCTGCATTGCTCTAAAGTCTCCAGGACTGTTTGTATTTTTCATGATCTAAAAGCTGAAGACTGCGTAATACTTAAACCATTTCCAAAAATATAGATATTCAAGTGTTCTGGGGTTTTTTGAACCACAATGAGGGAGCGTGTAAAAATGTGGTATAAACAATGTGAACATCTCAAGCTGTCCTTCATGGACTGTGCTTGAAGTAGAGGTGTGGAGGTGTGTGTCCTGAGGGACAAGCATGTGGAGTGATTGTAGCATTCTGAAAAATGATGTGTGAGAGTAGATTTTTGTTACTTCTTCCTTGTGATTCTTCACGTTCTTTCAGCCGTTTTCAGGAACGTGTAAAGATCTTTTTCACTAGGTGTTGCAACACACAGTTACTACACTTTATTTGCATTCCTGAGTGCTTGTTTGGTTTATCTTTTCTAGTTGATGGAAGCAGACTTCCTTTTCTCATAGTTAATGATATCTCCTTATCTGTCCTTGGAAACAGTTCTCCTTAAAAGACTGGACTTCTGGAAGCCAGCTTTAGCTTCAGCAGTGGTGTCTTTTGCTACTTTGTAAGTCATTTTAGTTAAATCCTAAGAACCTTAAAATGGATAAGAGGCAGGAAAATAGCCAAGCTGCATGAGCATTTATGCAAGTTCGCTTCTTAAGTTTAAAACAATTTTGGAAGTTGCTTGGGGGTTCAGAGGAAAATGCTATGCTGCTTTGTCCTGAGGATATCTTTAAAAGGATTTGCTCTGAAGTTGTTGTGCAGCTGTGGAAATCCCCAGGCTTCTCTGGAGTTCTCTGGGGAGGTTTCATGTTTGTTCAGCTGGAATTCAGTGGCAGCTTTTGCATTGGCCATTCATTTCTTCTGGAGGCAATTACAGAATAGAGATGCCAAACTAATGTATTGACTTGGTAGCCACTGATGAGATCCTCACTGGTGACTCCTGATATACCTCCAGTCAAAGAGTATGATGACTTTGGGAAGGCAGACTAGTTGTGACACTTAATAGAGCAATACTTGCATTTAAAGCAGTACTGCACATCTAAAGCCTGATTTAGGAGTGGTTTTGCTTTCAGTTTGCTTTTTATGCAAGTAAAAAAATTGTGGGTGGAAGAGTGAGTAGAATCAGGGTTTATTCTGTGGTTAGCTGTGATTTGTTTGATAGTCAAAAGCTAAACAACGAGCTCTGGCTGTGTGACTGACTACATACGGCAGGCCCTTCAGGGGGCAAGCCACTGTTTTCCTCTTCGCAGGACTGACGTTGCAGCTATTAAGCCATGAGCCTCCTCAGTGGATAGAAAGTGCTCAGAGGCATCGTGCACTTTTGTGATACAAAGAATGGGCCAGGCACTACCGAAACCAGTTATATCATTCTCTCCAAAAGCATGAGAACTTGTTGTGCCGTAGGCATATCAAGCCCTTCCTGAGCTCCAAAGAGAGGCATAAAACGGGTAGCATAAAATGATCACTTAAAGTTCAGATGTGTGGCAAAACTTAACCTTCCCCAGCCCTGATAGCCTCACGCATGTTGAATGGTAAGACAATGAAGGGATTGATCTACATTCGTTTCTCCTTTCTCCATCAAGTCACAGAGATAAAAAAGAACAGCTCACTGGCAGTGCAAAATCCTCTGTGGCCTAACACTGCTGCTTCTGTGTGTGGAAAGGGCCGGAGGGAAACCTGCTGCATCCGTTGGTACAAAGATGCATTAAATATCCCAGCTTCTGCTTGCCTTGTGTCACTTAGGTGCGGATTGTAGCCTTCAAACACGTTGTCAGTGCATAACCTGACTTCTGCAAAAGTGCAGGAGTTTGGCTGTGCTGTGTGTCTGAAGTAGTGCAGTTCTTACTGCACGCTTTCAAACTGCATAGTAATGCCAGATAAATGTAAACGGGAACTGAGAGCTTGCGACAAACTGCAGGTTCCCAGATGCAGAAATGCGGTGTTGATAACATATTTTTCCCTAATTAAAACACAGGTACAGATGAATCTTGGTTTTCAGGCTTGTGTGGTACTATCATTCAAACAGGCTGAGTTGTCCAGAGTTGTGAAATCCATGAGGCGTGATAAGGAAGCGGTTTCAGCTGCTGTTTGTATTTAATAATTAAAGAGCAAACTGTGTAGGTGTATATTCTGTTACGTGCACCTGCCAGCTTCTCAAATTTCATTTTGCTGTAAGTGTTAAACAGTCTTTTTGACAAATGGGAGTGGAATGAACCAACATGATTGAATATTTAATAATTTAAGCTGTGTAGAACATGTGCACAGATTGACCTTGGTTTTCTTCTCTTACTTTGGTACGAAGCTGTGAGCATAACAACAAAACTTTACACAGCAAAACAAGAAAAAAAAAGAAGAGAAAAATAAGAAAAATAAAAGTTCTTTATATTGTTATGGTTTGTCAGTCTGATTCTTTTTTTGTTTTGGTTTGAGTGGAATGATTCTTTTGCAGGATTTGGTAGAACTTGACTTGTGTTGGATTTTTATTTTTTTTTCCCCTTTTTTTTGAGATGGATAAAATCAGACAGGCCAGTTGGAAGCTCCATCACTGGCAGGAATTTTTGCTCCCAGTGTACAGGAATCACAGACCTAGTCAGTTGGCTGGGAAAATGGAAACCATCCACCCAGATGATGCCTCCAAGATGACGTAGAGACTCCTTCACTTCATGACCCGTTACAAAGGGAAGTGTTTTGGAACCATTGGTAGTTCACTCACCAAAACTTTAAAGACCAGCTTGGAATGGCTAGTCAAAACCTTGATTTTGATCTGTTGAATGATATATTTCGGTTTCTGCTGAACTTTCCAACTAAGACCATCACTGCCATATTTTTTTTTTGTATGGAAAATAGCTTAGTGAAGAGAAGGCATGGCTGGGACCCAGGGCTCCTAGTATTCTAGTCATCTAAAAAATGTGATTTGGATTAAAACAAAAAGTGGAATTTAAAGGAGAATAACTCTTCTTTAGACAAACTGTGTTTTTCTTGCACTGTAACTTACTGTGAAAGAGTAAGACAACATTAAGAACTTTATATCCAAAAAGCTTGTGGTTATTTGTGACATTTCAGTTAAATGTGCTACCTACCAGAGGAACTTTGAGTGGATGCTACGATTTATTTATTTTTTTTACAGTTTTGCTTTACAATAGTGGATTGGTTTGTTACTTTTCATCACTGGAGAACTTAAGTAGAAGGCTTTCCTGACAAAGTCTAGTCTCTTCACATCTTTTCATGCACATTTTGTTTTTCCTTCTTTATTTATATTGATCAATGATTGACCAGTTCTGAAAGCCAGCCATCCTTAGAGGTGATAATGATGGAACCTCTCAAGCTCAAGTGTTGTGTTGATTTGGGTTTGGGTTGTTTTGGTTTGGTTTTTTTTTTTGAGATACTAAGCTGATTTTACTCTTCCTGTAAAACTCCACAAGCTGCTGTATATTCCAGAGAAAGATAGAAGAGTGCTCGATGTTTCATCTTCCTCTCTTTCAAAATAAAACCAAAAAAACACCACCAAAGATTAGGCCAAAATCCAAGTTGATTTTACTTTCAGTTCAATTAAACTAATCATACTTACAAATTGTAACAATCCTCTGAAAGTGGTCATACTATAAGATAGTGTCTGATTCTGCTACACGTCTAAGAAATACACAGTACTGCCAGGAAATAGGATCTGTGTGTGTGTGTGTGTGTGTGTGTGTGTGTGTGTGTTTGTCAATACATACATTTGTGTGTATAGCATCTTTTCCATCTTGATGGGGAAACAGCTTTCTCACGGTTACAGAGAATGCAGTTATAATAAACATTTTAAATGTCTAATGTGTAGTTAAGATATTGTGGGGGTAGTAAAAGGAGAGCAAATTGCTGTCTTCTGATACTAGACCAAGCTGTCCTGAAGTGCTTTACTTCCATATTCCTGGCGTAGCAGAGAACCAACCTGCTCAGCTACATCTATAACAACATAAGTCATTGGGATGTGTAATATTAATTTAGCACAGCCTCATGTGCAATAGTCAACATTATGAAGAGGTTGAAATGATAGTATCAAAAGTAGGGCAAAGGATTAATGATAATTACAAGGTGGTAGTAAACTCCTCTGGATTTCACAGTTCAGCTGCAGTCCCAGTTTTGCCTGACTTGAGGGAAGACTCTCCCAGTTGTCAGCATAAGCAGAAGAATGATGCATGCTCCATGTCCCTACCATGCAGAAAAAGCTTAATTCGGTTGTCAGTAAAGTAATTCTTGTTACCCAAAGGAAAATGTGAGGGAGTTACAAAAGTAGTTATAGAACATATGCGGTGGGATTAGGGTTGTCTCTTTCCAGGGGCTACTTCCCTTACGTTGTTTATCTCAGCAGGCAAAGCATGTCATTAGGAAATGTTCTCCTTTGCACTTGGGGAAGAATGGAGCCAGTTACTCAAAACAGATGTCTTGGGTGTGTTCTCGATGAAGATGGCCGCTGGCTCTGGTGTTACGCGTACATCGTCAGCTGGAGCCACTGAAAGAAGAGTTAGAATTAAAGGATGGAAGTCTTGTTGGCATCCTCCAACAATTTGTGTGGAGACACCACTGCTCTGGCTGGATGGCAGCTGCGTGCTGACACTTAGCATGAAATCAGTGGCAGAGGGCAATTTTGTCTTGGGCTTCTTGCTAGTTTCTCCTTCACTTGCAAAAAAAAAAGAAGGTTTTTTTAATGGTCTTCCCAGCAGAAAATATGTTTTTAAGTTGAAAATTATTTACCTTTAAAAATCTTATTACGTTAAACTCTGTTATCAGTTAATGCCATAGAGGTCTAGTTGATGTAAATTGCCTCATTAAAAAAAAAACCCCACAAACCTCTAAAGTTTTTTGAAGCACTTTAAAGACGATAGGAAAAGTCTGCAGCTGTGCCCTTCTGTACCAACTGGAATCTCACAGAGCAGCTGATGCTGGCAGATCATGGATGTTCCCCATGTAAAATTGGTAGCAATGTTTTTAGGAGGTTTTGCAGCCTCTTAACAATTGGATGGCGATTTGAGACCACCCCTCACAGGCTCCTCTGAGAACACGTGCAGTGAATAATATGATTGAAATTTAGTATTGTGACGTTGTGTTAGTAATACTGACGTAAATCAGTTTACCTCCAGGACATTGAGCTTAATGATGCCGTCTCCATCTTTATCAAAGGCGTGGAACGCCCCTAAAGTGAGGAAGCAAAAATATATGGAGTAGGTTAAATTACTGTGTGTGTAAAGAAGACCCCAGATAGCAAACCAAACTGTGCTCCTGTTGTGTTATGCAAACTTGTGCAGATATTTACTTATGTGGTCAGCAAGTATCTCGGCTGTGTTTTCCCTTAGCTAATAGAAGGAGAAACGCAGTGGTTTCTTTTGTGTGTTTATGAGATGACTGTCACATTTTAGATTCCCTAAGCACATATCTTTAATTATTAAATCTCTTTATATATAGGCAGTAGTTCTTTAAACACACTTGGCTTTGAGTATGGCAGTGTGGTTTTGAGCGGGGGGAGCAGAGTCAAAGCGGGGCCGACACTCACTGAACATGGCATCCAGGCGCACGAAGCAGCAGATGAAGCTGTCGAAGTCAATGTTCATGTTCTTGTCGGCATAGCGCATGGTGATGATGTCGTAGAGCTGGTTATTCAGCCGAAACCCTGCAGAGGACCAGAAACGGGGCACGGCTCTGGCCACGGCCGGGGGGAAGCACCAGCATCAGTCAGACCTCCAGGAACAGTTTGGCCGTAGGTGCTTCCCAGGCCCAGCTGAGGCTCAGGCTGGAGGCTACTGCTGCAGCTGCTAAATAATGGGAAGTAAGCTACGAGGGGCTTCCCTGTGTCCAGCTGCTTCCTAAAAAAACCAGTAACACTTTTTTGTATCGGCAATAGTGTGGCCAGCAGGACTAGGGAAGGGATTGTCCCCCTGTACTTGGCACTGCTGAGGTCACACCTTGGATTCTGGGCCTTTCACTACAAGAAGAACATGAAGGTGCTGGAGCAAGTCCAGAGAAGAGCAACTAAGCTGTTGAAGAACAAATCTTATAAGGAGGTGTTGAGGGAAACTGGGGTTGTTCAGACTGGAGAAAAAGAGGAAGACCCTATTGCACTCTCCAACAATCAGTCTCTTATCCCATGTAGCAAGTGATAGGACAATAGAAAATGGCCTTGAGTTGCACCAGGGAAAGTTTAGGTTGAACATTAGGAAAAATTTCTTCACCAAAAGGGTTGTAAAGCCCTGGAACAGGCGCCCAGGGACGTGGTGGAGTCACCACCGCTGGAAGTATTTGAAAGACTTATAAATGTGGTGCTGAGGGACATGGTTTAGTGGTAGACTTGGCAGTGCTGGGTTAATGGTTGGACTTGATGATCTTAAATGTCTTTTCCAACCTAAATGATTCTATGATTTTGAAATTATGATTTGGGAAATCCAATGGCGTGTGAGTTACCTCACACTGCAAGTATGAGAGGAGAGGTCTACACCAAGGGGTCTGCAGCTTAGCAGAGACTGGTAACAGCAAAACAACACAACCTGGGTGGCAGAAACATAGGACAAAGTTACTACGAAAACACAATGATAAAATGGTCAAAAAAATAGATAAGGAGGTAACACCTCAGTGTGATATCACCAAACTATGACACTGACTGCTGCAGCACACAGCCATGCTTCATAAAGGGTCTGTTGGGATTTGGGTACTGCTGGCTGTTGCCTAAAGGCAAGGTCATGCACAGCCTACATGCTGTAAGACTAAGACATTTTTATTGTAAAATGTGTTCTTAGTTCTAAAATCAGGGCAGGAGGTATTTATATGATTTTTCTTTTTACATTGACAACTTTCCTGGTGAGAATGAAAACCTGGAAAATAAAAATGACCCATATTTCTACTGCAGCAGAAGTCCAAATCCAGGTGTAGTTTTGTCCTTAGCAAAGGGTTGAATCCCTGATGTTTAGTAAAGTGCGAGATAGCTCGCTGTTTCTGTGCTTTGATGAACTGGTAACTGATGCGCCAAAATACTACTGAAGTATCACTGAAATTATGCCATCTAGGTTTATAATGATACTACACATCTTCTGATTAAAGAAGTTGTCTCGCTCCCTTAGGGAGCTGGTAAAGATGGTTGCTGGGGAGGCCTGCTGTCCAGGGGGAGATGTACACCAGTGTGTTTGAGACAAGCACTAAGAAAAATCAAAGGCCTTCTTGCAGGATGAATTTCATTAACTACAAGTTTTGCAAAAATACTTTTCTCTCACTGTGCAGGTAGAAGAGGAGACCAAACCTGCAGTGGTTTAGTACCTAAGAAATATGAGCAGGACTCAAGGACTGTCCATCCACTTGCCTCTGATGCAAACCTGGACATTGACCTGCTCTGCCTTGGTTTCAGTGCCTGTGCACTTAGGTTGAAGGTTTTCCACTGTTCTTTGTTTGTTACTTAGACAAACAAAATGAATCCACAGCTTAAATGAGACCAGATGTCCTCAACACTCCCTGGTTCCCCTGAACAGCAGGACCCCAAGCGTGAGATCCTTAAGACAGCAGAGCATCGTTCATTGGAAAGTTTAACAAGGAGAAGAGATCTATTTGATTGGCACAACATACAAGGCTTGCTGTTTAGATATTTGAGAAGCTCTGTTGGGGATAAAAAAAAAAAAAACAAAAAAAAAGATTTTTTAGTTTCTCTGAGATCTGTCTTTAAAAGGCAGCACTGTGTTCCCAATCTCACCCTGTGATACATCAAACAAAATAAGGTTTCTTCAGCTGTTGGGCACCGGACACTGGGGAAAGTACCTGCATCTTTGACTGCATTGCGCATCTCATAGCTGTTAATGGTTCCCGAATGATCTGTGTCGTAACGCTTGAAAATTTTCTGGAAAAAGAAAAACAATAAATATGCAACAGAAATAAAAGCTTGTACTTCTGTTGAATGTCTGATTGAATGTAGGATGTGTGCCTGAGGCATTTGGAGGCTTTGCCATTTGCTTTACATTGCTGCTGCTGGGCAGTTAGGGCTGTTAGCACAGAGCTCCTCTCAGCCACAAAGTAAAATAATTTAGATCCATGCCATGAGAAGCAAAAATATCTCCCTTAGAGACTATCCTTGTTTAACTTGAGCATATGCTGCTAATCATCTCTCTTGATTGTCCTAATTAATCTATTTATGAGGCCTGATTCTAGTTCCCATTCTCCTCCTCCAATTTGTGTGTCTCTGTGCTGTTCCCATGGGGAAAGTTCTTATGTGAGTGCTGGAGCTTCAGACTATTTGCTTAGGTTTTGAGTAGAATGAGGAGACATGTTATTTTTCTCTTTAGAAGTTAATTTGCAGTGTTTTTAGCTTTTGTTGTTGTAGTGTATATAGAGAATTCTGGTTTCCCTGCACAAGCTTCTGCAAAGAAGAGCACTATGGATACCAACAATACCTGCCAGCTCTTAATCTTGTCCCAGAGATGTCGAAACTCATCGAAATTTATCTTCCCCGAGCCATCTGTCTGTGATGCAAACATTCAGGTAAAAAACACTCACAATATTTTTGAGAGAAAATTAATTAAGTCTGCAACTACTGGTGAAGGGATGAATGTGTAACTGCATTCAGCATCTGCTCAGCATTAAAAGCTGGCTGAGTTGTGCAGTAAAATATTTGTGAAGGTTTTTGTTATTGTGCAGTGTTTTCTTTGAGAAGTGTGAAGTACTGGTTGTACTTTGTGTAGAAGGAAACATCTGATGCAGGAGAGAGGCTTGCTCCTGGAGCTTTTATGAAGTACATGAGCAGGGTATTTTAGTGAGGTCTTTTCAAATACCTCCAAATGTGAAGCTTACCCAATGTTTCTAAGACAAAGCTTTATCTTAGAGGGAAGCTTTTTCTGCCTTGCTTGAAATGAATCGAGACCTAAGCGAAATGTTGATTAAAGCTGTTTAGAAAAATGTATTTAAACTCCAACCATTATGGCTTTGGTTTCTTGTTACAATTTTGTTCTGGTTATGTTTGAATGTGCTTGTGTTCTCTCAGAATCATGCATTATGTCAAATAGGAAAACTGAATGATGTTGTATCAAAGGTAACCCCATGGCATCTCGTAGTGTGTTTTATTATACTTGTTCTGAGACAATTTCTCTGTGTGTTACATGCTAAGCACACAGTGGAATGTATAATACCTTATAAATTTAAGAGAGAAATATAGTAAGTTTGTTGGCAAGAGCTGCAGTTATGTTGACTAGGTTTAAAAATTTTAATTTTTTTAAATTATACTTTAGTATATGAGCTGGCCAGTCGCTGATACCTAAGGAGGTGTGTCATACTGACTGACTTAGTCTGCAGTTTTCTGTTTTGGGGTATTTTCACATTTTGATCAGCTACAGTAATGTTGAAATGGCTCGAGTTAAGATGTGGCAAACCAGTCTGTTACCTGACTAGAGACTATAATGTACTGTTCTACTTCCCTGGCTTGAGGGGTGTGTGTGTGTAGTGGTGGGAAATACAATCCAAGCGGACTAGCGTGGTATCGAGCGCTTCCCTTTCACCGGGAAAGGATACATCCATTAAAGCAATCATGCTGCGGCAGGATTCCAGTTCAAATCCTTCTGTCCTTAGGTCCTTATCTGAAATAAATGATCCCAGGTGAAAACAGATCATGTAAGTCAGCAAATGCAGCTGCTTCTTAGATCTAACTCTACTCAAAGTAGAAGCCAAACTTGCTTCCTTCACCCAGTAAGAGAGGAGTGGTGAAGAAATCTGAAAAGACTTTAAGTAATGTTATTTCTTGTGAATTACGGATTACTTTTCTTGACCTGTTAAGTGCAATAAAAACCTCTGGAAAACTCTAGTTTCCAGGTAACTAAGCAAAGCCAGGGTCTGTAGTCTGCCTTTCCATTAGAATTATGGGGTGGGTTTTTTTTTTAAGGGTGTTTGCAGACTGCTACAAATGCTACACCATTGTGTAGTGCGTCCAATGAACATTTACTTATTTCCCCATTACTAGTACTTGAACACTCCTAGAGAGCATCTCTATGACACGTTCAGCTCACTGAAGTCTCAGATGCAAAATCCATAGAAATGTAGTTAGGACATTTGTGAGTTTGAAACCATAAATAATTTTCAGAGTGTAACTCAGTGGTGGAGTATTATGTTATATCATGGATTTTTTTGTCCAGGGATAATGAAAAACATGCTTAAACTCACGTTTTTTTACAACATTATTGAGAACATTCCTGAGTTCTTCAGCATTGATCTCCATGTCCTAGTGGGAAATGTGGTAAAAATATTGTTAATTACAACATTCCTTATTAACCAGATCATTTTCTAGATGGATATGCTCTAAGTATGAAGTCTTTGGTCACTCTTCAGTGTGGCATATACATGCTTCTAACTAGAGAACATTCTAATTCATATAAATATTAGTCCAAATGTTTCTCGAGGCTGCAGTACAAGGTATGTCTAAAGTTACCAAATAGTGTTTATTAAACTACAACTAGAAGAACAACCAATAATTTCAAGCCACTGTATAAGCCAAAAAGTAAAGTGTGAAAATCCCTGTAACCCATTTGCAGCCTCTTGATTTATGCAGTACTTTGATCTGTCCTTTCTTTTAACTGGCCTCGTTAAGCATATACTAGAGGGTATTGCCTTTCTAACTTGTTTATACATGCTCTGCAAAATAGCATCATTCAGTAAGGACAGAATTAAATCCCAACTTTAAATAAGGCTCCCCCTGTACACAATGGGAATAGCTTATATGTACATATGAGGATCGCTGTATACTTAATTGGGTACTTTGATTTGATTTTGCTCGGCTTCAGATCTCAAAGGAAATTTGATGGAATGAAATTCAAAGGAAATTTTAAAATTCAGTGTCTTGAATCTGTGAAGCAGTTGATTTAGGTGCTGTTGTGGCTAGGCTGCTTTGGTGGCAGAGACAGGGATCGGTTGCATACTCACATCCCCTGCAATCTGTCGGAAAATATTCCTGAACTGTTTTTCCTCTTCACTGCCCTCACGAGCTTTTGCTGAAGGACGCTGAAAAGAGACAAGCAAAGACATTCTTAGCCCAGCAGGGAAGGGAAAGGACCTGAAAGGCTCACTCACCATCGCATGAGGGAGCCTTTTAGTACATCTGGAGGTCTTCAGAGGAACTTCAGAGGAACAGGTTGTCTTCCTGTTCCTTTCCCCTGTTCTTGGTTAAATGTGTTCCTTGGTTAAATTGCTGAGTATTTAACTTCATTCCACTGCTCTCCTTTCTCTTGGAAGGACCCTAAAGGTTTACTTTCACTAACAGATGTTTATCTTATAATTTTTTATTTTGAAACAATGCAAAGGAGAATTTTGGAGCTGAAGAGGCATATCTGCTCCATAGTAGCCCTGTAGGCTATGAACTGACCAGAGAGTCTTGGGCTTGAGAGCTCTTTGTAATGGTGGGGTGGCCCTTGCTGGAGACAAGCAGCACATGAGACAGAGGAAAACTATGATAGCAAAGATTTCTCAGACACATGCAGAGAGCAATCATGAACTCTAAGGCTGATACCGGAAAAGGAACACACACACACACCCCAAATACTACAGGAATTATGTGTAACAAAGTGGAGTGAGATTTATTTTTTTTTGGTCTTAGTTATTACTTTTGTTTGTATAAATGCAGGTGAAAGTTAAGATTGGTTCCCATGTTGTCACCTACATGCTCTGGCAGCCATGTATCAGACCAGCACGCTCCCTGTAAGCAGACACTCAAGCAGAGCCTCCAGATGCCATGAGCCTGGGTGCAGCATCTGGCTATTGCATCTTGTGTCCCTCTCCTGCCTGCAGGGAGCAACTCCAAATTTGCTAGCCCCCTCTGCCACTTGCTACAGAAACCTTTTTCTCATCTGTGTGGGTTTTTTCACCATCTTTGCCAGCGTCTTCATCTGCTGTCAGCTCCTTATTGCTGTTCGCTCTGTCAGAAACAAAGATGATAGGCTGGAAGAAGAAGAAGGAAGAGAGTGAAAGAGAAATGGAAATTACACCAGAAATAGCGGAAGGGAAAATATTTGGTGACAACCATTCTGTGATAAAGTACATGTAGCAACAGCTCCTGTCTCTGCAAGCAAGACCAGAGAAGCCAAAGCTGGGAATGAAAAAGAGGAAAAAAAGGTGGAAGGTGGAGGAATTTCTGAAGTTACTGCTCTCCTCATGCTAAAATAGATGCAAACGTATTTTAGAAAAATAGTGCAATCTCTGGCTTCTAGATTTCCTTTTCAGAAAGCCAGTAATGCTTAAATGTTCCAGGTTTTGATTTTTCACTTGTTTTGGGTTTTTTTTAAGCAAAGTAAGCTTCCCAGCTTCTTGATTCTCAGTTAAATTAATGAACTTGCCCTCTCTCCATGAAGGACAGCAGCACTGAAAACAAACTCAATCCTACACAGGAAAGGAGTATTTGTGTAGGAGCTCCATAGTGATGTGAAGCATGTCTTCTTTTGCTGTATTAATTCTTGAAGCATTCAGCTGTAAGCAGCCACATGCAATCATTCTGGTTTAGTGCATTTAAAACAAGGAAAGCTGCCACAAGATGTGAATGTGTGATTCTAGAGTATTAATTGCAATCAGCCCGTCTTGAGATGGAAAAAGTCTGATGATGTTTCAAGGTCCTAAATATATCATGTAGAATCTGAAGGAGAATCTTGAACTTAGGTGAGTAGAAGTTTCAGGAAAGACAAGTAGCTGCATTTAGGCAATAGAAAGTAAATATGAGGGCACGTGTCTGGAGAAGGGGTGCCTTTCACTTGAAAGGGGTGTCAGGGTGCCTGGGGAGGGGCAATGTGAGCAACCCAAAGGATCAGGCTTATAAAGCTGAAAAATTTCTGTTACCCTTTCTCCACCCCCTTGAGCGAGGAAGGTATATGATGCTAATGCTATTTAATTAGAATTTAGTGTAGGAAGACAAAATCTTTGCTGCTTTCAATAGGCCTCTTATCGAGTACCCTTCGTTAGCTAGATTGATTTCCAAATGCAGAGAAATGATACCAAGGAACTCTGCTCCTGCTGCATGCATGGCACATGCTTTTTGCCTTGCTGGCACTTAGCAAATTGCACAGGTACCTACCTTGCCCTTTTTCTTCTTCTGTACAAAAAGAGACAAAATTAAAAAAAAAAAAAAAAAGAAAAAAAAAAAACTTTTTAAACAGAATTATTGATTTTTACCCTGATTATGTAGAGCTGATGGTGAAGTTTTCTTTTTTCTCTTGCTCTTTGTCACATTTATTTTTCCCGTTCCTATATTCATATTTTTTTTTTCCCCACATTTTCTCTATTCATACAGTTTTCAAATCTCAAAAATGAGAGGAAAATGCACCTACCAAGAAATTGCATACTAAAGGACAGAAATGGCAGAAACAATAGCAAAAGTGTCCCATCTCATGAGAGGCTTTGTCTGCTTGGATAAAATCTATATTGTACCTTTAGTGATGATGATTCCTTTTCTTTTTCTCAGCCTGTCAGTGCAGGGGAGATTGGACTTCTGTGCCCACAGATCAGTGTTATCTGAAGTGGCAATTAAATTAAACCAGATCTGGACAGTTTGTTTATTCTTACAGCAGGTGAAAGGGGAATACTTCTGAGTGAAGTTTGATGGAGCTCAATTCCGTGTAAGAGCATTTCCTCTGTTTTTGTTTTTTGGTTTGCTTTTTTCTTTTTCAAGACCAATTGTATTGTTAGTGCTCATATATTTGTATAATGATGTGTAAAACCCCAGGGTGAAGAGCTAGAGCTTGTCATGGATGCAAGTTTGAATCAGATTATCATTAGGATCCCTTTCCAGAAAGCATGTACTTCAAAATAAGGTATTTTTTTCCTTTTTTTTTTTTTTTTTAGCTGGGATGAGTTTCACAAACAATATCTTGGAGGACAGAGCTAGACCTCCCCTGGTAAATGAATAATCTCCACTGATGTAGACAAAGGTATTGCCTGCTTAGCATCCAGCTTCTTTATGCCAGGAACAGATTTCAAATCTAGCAAAATATTTTGGTCTGACCAAACTGGAAAGTAGTGTATATAAAGCAAGTGTTAATAAAAGTATTTTGATGAGAGAGAATGTGGGAATTTATGCTACAGGAGATGTCACGTAGCTGCAAATGGTTTCCTGCTGTAGGTTTCTCTAGATTTGTCACTACCCCTCTCCCTACCCCTATTCATGTACAAAAGAGGCCCAGGACAGTACTTACGGATGGACGCTCTGCCTCAATCATGTTTTCAACCTCCCTAGAAGAAAACAGAAAGTAAATAAATGGGGAATATGATTGTTCTCAACGTTGCTTGTTTCTGTAGCTGGTTTGTAAGCAGCTACTTCAACTTTCCAAACAGTCACTGGTGTGGGCTGGCTTTCAAGCATTGCAGCTGCTGCAGGCTCTAGACATAGCTTTTTTTCCAGTTTGAGCTGAGTATCCCAGTATACTGCTTCCAGGAGGACTGCAGCCCAGTTTACTCCTCTAAAGAGCCTTGTTAACACTGAACTTTGATAGCTGGGAGTAAAACAGAAGCTGTTTGGCCTGAGTAGAGTGACACTGGCTGCAGTTTGCTGTGCTCTAGGAAACTACTTGAAGAGCAGGATGGAAAAGAAATAACTACACCCTTCTGTGTTTCATTCATGACTGAAATTAGAATTAGTCCAATGATCTACCTGGCCAAAACTTTATCCAGTGGCATATAGCGTTAAAACCCAAAGAGTTTAATTTTCATTATTAGAAATGGCTAATAGTATGTTTACAAAGGCTATCCTACAAGTAGTAAGCTTCTCCAAAGTGACTTCAAATCAGGCTCTTGTTAGACTATAAAGGAAGCTTGGGGAAATGAGTTTGCATCTTGGAGTTTCTAATGAGGTGAAGAAAATTAAAAGCCAGGTATAGCAAGCTAGGAACACTGCTGTAGAAGACTAGTGAGCTCACCTCCACCCTTATGGACAGATAAATGCATCTGAAACTTACTCTGAAAGACTTCTTTTCTCTGAGAAGACCCTCAGGATGAATTCTCCCTCCTGGTGAGGTTCATATGTTGATGGGATGATGACGTACTCGCTGGGAGGTAACCGGAAGCGCTCAGAGATTTCTCTCATGTTTATATAGGTCTTGCTTCTGGCTTTGGAGGCATTGTAGAGGAAAAAATCCTTTTGCAAGTGGTGCTTAGTACCATGCATCTGCAGAACAAATGAGACAGTTTGTCTTCAAGGAAGTCTTACCTGTTCCCCAGCTGGCTTGTCATGCAGGCAGCACATGGTTGGGACAGAAAACACAAATAAAGCAGCAGCTTAGCAAGCAGGGAGCTGATGAGAGATGCTAGCTGGTGACAGGTATGGAGTCTGTCACCTCTAAGTGGCTACTGCCTGGGTGTAGTTGGCTTCTGAGGGCTGCTCTAGGGCCCACCTGCAGAGCATTGGTTGCCTTCTGCTGTGTAGGCACTTGTATCTGACTGTTTTGTTGGATGCTAAGTTGTGTGTAACCAAAGTTCAGCTACTTTCCTTGGAGGGTAGAATGGCAAGGAATGATATATGCAAACTCCTACATGCAGTGTGGTAAGGGGAAGGTGCTTTCAGCAGAAACGCGTCCTTGCCTGGACAAAGCCTGAGTTCCAGATCTGCTAAATAATTCTGATAGCCAAATGTTGCATTGGTTCAAATATGAACATTAAGTTGAGTTGTGGGCTAAGAACACTTGTAGGCCATTTTCTGCAGAAATAACTGCCCATAAAATAGTCATCAAAGACAACACAGACTGTCATCTTCATGTTTTCCAAGTAACATAGCCTTCAGGTGAGCTTGTTTGCAAAGCTTGTGATGCCAGTTATTCATCTATCAGCAGGCTGAGAAAAACTTAACCTGTGTATTCTTAACACTTTTACTTCAATGGCTGAAAATACCATTGATTTCTCCAAACAAATTCTAAGAGAAAGCTCTGTGGATGCAGGATATAGGCTATCGGCATTATTTGGAGGTGGAAGCTGAAGTGATTTAGGGTGTTTCTGCATCCAGGTCTCATACAGAATAGAAAAGGAAGACTGAGGAAAAGGCGCAAGGGAAACTGGGGTGTGGGTGAAAAGGAACTAAAAATTACTCGCCAAATATTATTAATAAACACTCAGAGCAGGAAAGTTAGCAGCTTCACTTCTGTTGCATCCCTGAAAACACACTTGACTGGGTGGTTTCCTGCTGACTTACAGACAGGCACAACAGTAACCCTAGCTGTGAGTATACACCAAGATGTCAGTCTGCCTCGGTTCTGCTCATACCTCTTTGGGCACCTTAGGGAGAAAAAAAGAGAAGAAACAGTCAGAGCTGCCAGGTGAGTCTGCTTGATTATAGATCATACAGAAGGGCATTCATGCGGGTTTCTGGGGACATAGTAAGTAAAATGCCCCAAGTTAGATAAATATTCTAAGCAACTTCTCTTGTCCTTTCTAGATTTCATGGGATCTGCATGAGAAGCAGTAAGATCTGAACTAACTATGTTTGTGCAAGAGTAAATTGACTTCTTCATGACAGTCAATAAGAGGGACAGGGGTAAATCACTACATATGCCTCTTGGATGTCTGTTTCCTTTTTTACACTATTCTGCCACTGAAGTGTTTAGTTTCAGCAAGGATGGAAGGGAGATTGAAGAATATATAGGAAAGAGTATGTTAAACTCTGGCATTAAGTCACTATAAAAACCTAAAAATTGTGTTACTTATAGATGGGGTAAACCCCGAGGTTACTATGGTCTGAATGGTTACAAAGCCTTGAATTTTATTCCTCTCTTTCCGGTTCCCCCTGAGTTCCTTGCAAAATGAAAATTGCAATTTGTGTAATAGGACTGAATAATTCAGTGACTGTATTTGTAAATACCCACTGTCTGGATTTGTGACCGCAAGGCGAAGAGCAAAATCTAGAGCTGGTACCTCATAGATGGCAAAGCCAATGGTGTACAGGTTGGCTCCCAGCTTGCGTTCTTTCCTCCTGTTTTTCTGCATCAGTGCAACAAGGAAGCTGCAGATAACCTCTTCATCCTCAGGATCATCATCTTCCTCCAGGAGCTTCAAGCGATACTGGGGATTGGTCCAAAATGTATCTGTGAAATCCCAACAACAACCCAAAGCAAACATGTAAAGTTTCAGTTTTCTAATGATACTTAAGAACTTTTAAGTTCCCTGCCTGTGGCTCCTGAGGGAAAGGTTAAAATATGTATATACTTTGTGTTTGGGTTTTACATAGTTCTAATAATACTGCAAAGTAAAGGAGAATATAAAATGAAGAACTGTCATCTGACAAACTTTCAGAGTACCTGTAACTATCAGAAAGTGGATTTCCCAAGTGAAATCTAACTGTTAGAGTGAAATTGATCTCTTAACTTACTTGGGGCACTGTGAAGTATTTAAACAATGGTGTATCTTTGCCAAGCCTGCCTTTTCAGCTTACAAGGTGCTGTCACAAACATAGTGACAGAAGATTTCCAGCTACAAAATCATGTGCCTCGCCCACTGAGGAAGCAAGGCTTCTCCTATGGCTGAGCACTGATCAGGCTATGGTATGACTTCACCTGTGGGATCTAATATGGTCCCCATCAGAGGACCCATATCTTGCAAGAGCTATTGCTCACCTGGATAATTGCGGCAACCTCCAGCTGAGCAGCCTCTCACCCAGCGCCCTTCGTTGACTGACACAGTCCAGGTCTGGAGTTTATCGGCTTCCAGAGTATCAGGTGTGAGGTTACAGATCTCAAGTTTTGTGAAGTGCCTCATAAAATCTTCAAATGATATCCTGGATGAATTGAGGGGAAACTGAACCCAAGTGGATTTATATGGTGGGTGGTTGTCTGAAAGAAGCTGGTGACAGAGGAGGGTGACCAATGATACTGCCGCTATTAGGGCAAATTTGCAAGGGGAGCACCATAATTTCCTAATGCAGTTGGCCTGCTGGTTGGTCAGTTAACACAGGTACAGCTCCAGAATGGTGGGAACTGCGCTGAGAGGATAGTGTATAGGGAAGGTGATGGAGAGCTTGTGGAATTGTAGTGTAATTAGAAGGACTGTGCTGATGGCACTCAGTAAATCCTGGTGGGGGAATGAGGGGATTGCAGAGCAGGGTTTATTGGGAATATGAAGGGGAGTAGGGATTACCACAATGGTTTCAGCAGATTTAAGTGCAGCGTGATTCATTTTTGCTATGGCTGCATATCTCTGAGAGAATCACAGTTTTTTTGTCTGATATTCTCACCAGAACTCCCCATCCTCCACGATCTTGTGCTGCAGGCGGATTTTCTCCTCTTCATTCATGAAGTTCCATTCCTCTGACCTTCAAAAGAGGAAATAAGTTAAATTACAATTTCCAATACAGTTTTCATTAAAACTTTTGCTCTTTACTGTAAGCATCATAGAGTGGAATGTCAAGAGTCATCCTGATACATCCATATATTTTTTTCCTTTGTGAGCCTTGCAACCATTTGTTCTTAATGCTACTCTCTTCTCCACATGCCTAGATAAAAAAGTAATTGCTCTACTTCTCTCTGCCTTCCCTTCAGACTCCCGCTTAGCAGCTCTCATAGACCTGCTGAACTGTGTTCATTTTATTTAGCTTGAGAAGAAAAGTTTTTGCAGACTCGTTGCTGGAGCAGCTTTTGAAAGTCCTTTGAGTAAAACCTAATGAGAAGCTTTATCCAAACTCACTCATGTACTGACATCTTGCTTCATCCAGATCTTTCATTGCTTAGAAGATTTTTTCCTGCTGTCACATCTTGTTGTGAAAGTGAACATTGTGGAATTTGCTAGACAGTAAAATCAGATTGACTGTGCCATTCAACTGGGATCTCCATTTTCATCAATTAAAGCTCCTTTTAACATCTTTTTTTTAGGTACTCTTCTTTTTACAGCTTCAGCTCAGGACTCAAGTAGGATCAACTTCAAAGTGCATGTGTCAAAATGATAGCAAAGAAAATTCAGATACCACATCATTAAATGTTAGGGTTATGCGCAAGCTGCATAAGGGCAAATAAAGATGCAAATTTTTAGGTTTGGTTTGGGTTTTTTTTGGTCAAATCACATGAAGCTCTATTTTACTCACTTGTCACTCCAAGGTCCGTTCCATTCCACCTGCCCCCAGGGATTTCTCAGCCTTACCAGACGTAATTTTTCCCCTTTAAATATTGTCTAATTGAAAAAGAACGCAACAAGAATAGACTAAGAGTAGGTTCAAAAGGAACTCTCAAAGTGCTGATACCAGCTCCTCTAGTGATGGTGTTCTCCTGGGACATCACCCAGCCTGACATGTTTAGGGTGAGTGCAGGAAGACTGTAAGACCAGGAGGTGGCTGGCTGTGGCCACCTTTGCCCAAGTGATGGAATAGCCATTCCAGAGAGAGCCAAAATTTTGATATGTTTGTTTCTCCACAAAACTTTCATTTATTTAAGTATAAATTTTGTTTTGTTAGGTCATAATTTGTTTTGCTCTGCTCCATTCCCCCCCCAGCTTTGCTTACATTCATGGTGGTAGGCTAGTGTAGACCACAGTACCCTATAGCTGGAGGAAAGGGACTGTACATACCTCTTCCACGGCCGTGACAGAGTAGGCGTGACCTTTGACAAGCCCACAAGACATCCGAGTTTCATACTGCATTGGCACTATGGTCTGTTAGACACAAGATAAAAACTTGTAGGAGTCATGCAAAGCTTGGCTGGCTGCTCTAAAGCAGGTATTGTCACCCAAGGCTTTTGGAGGGAGGGTGACACTCTTCAGGTGACAGCATTTTTTTTTGACAGATTTTTCTTTGAGATTTCCAAGGTGGCCAAGCTTAGTGACCACAGAATGAATGTTGTTGGTTAGAAAGGAGTGAAACAGGAACTAAAATAGTACATAGTTAATAATGTCACTTGGAAATGACATTTTTGTGATTTACTTTTTCCCTTTGTGTATGTTATTGCTTTTTGCACTGGGAAGATGCTAGTATATAGCATACTTAATCAAAATAATTAGATTTTTATATTAGTAGGACTATTGAGCCCTTCTTGGGTAGTAATTTTTTGTATGGCTCAGTAAGGTTATTGCATATTAACTAGAAACATTGGAACAGATCAACACCTGGAAGAATACTTTCATCTTTACATATGGCTCCTATCTTACCACAGTGACATTAAAACACCCTACTTAATATGCTATTCCTATTAATTTACATGATTTTATTTATTCATTTATTCAAATTCTCTGTGGAAATGTACATTTAATTCCATAATCATTAAAATCCTTGCGATTGACTTTTTTTCCAAGTGACACTCATGGAGGGCTTAGCTTTTTTCAGCAATGTGTTGCTCAGCTATGCACATGAGGACCATGTGTGAAACTTCTCCATTATGCCTGTTACTGAGAGGTGACTGAAAGGCCCTGCCAGTTAATCTGCAACCCCTTCTTGACACATCTGAGGGCATGAGAAAGGCACGTCTGGAAGTGGAGAATTAATAAGGTCACACAGATACATTCTCAGTTTGCACAGGGTGGATCTCATCCAAGCATTTCTGTCTGTCACAATTATTTTCATTATTTTCTTTCTGCTCCTCTTTCTTTTTTTTTCTTTTTGTTTGTTTGTTTGTTTTCTTGCTCCTATTTCCATGCTTTTTATGCTTATAACCTGATACCTATTTCCTTTTTTTTTTTTCCAGTTCTACTCCTGTTGTTGCTATTGTTACTTATCTGAAACCCTTTCTCTCTTTTGTAAGAATATTAACTTTTGCTGGTGCCCTGGGCCACCTCTCTTAAGTGCTTCTGAAGCCTCCACAATCTGCCTCTTTCCATCAAGAGTCATGATTTTCTTTCTAGTGATGGCTTGGGAATGTTTAACAACCATCAGTAAAACAGCTTCTGGGTCAGCAACTATAGAAAAAGTTTTGCAACCTTCTTGCAGTAGGCAGTCACTGGGGAGGAAGTTCCCCCCAAGACATGGGTGATTTAGGCAGCCATGCTTGCAAAACAAGACTTGTGCTGGGCTTTCCCAATGAATTACACCATTTCAGTCTTTTAGGAAGACTAAATATGGATGTCAAAAGAGGAAAAACCAGCTATTTCTGCTTCAAATGCAGAAGACAGTTTGCACAACCAAAAGTTTAAGATTATGTAATGGGGGAGGGCTTTTTTTTGTTTGATAGTTTGGGGTTTGTTTGGGTTTTTTTCCCTGTAAAGTGAGAGATGTAATTTTATTGTCATGGAAATGCAGCTTCCCAAAGGGCAAGGTATGACAGCTGCGTGACAGAGAAAAGGAGAAGGCAACGTGTCCCTCTACAGATTTGAAAGGTTTTAAGTTTGCCAATGTGGGATTTTTCTTAAATGGTTTTAACATTCCTCTCTTTTATTTTTGTTGGATATTTAGGTATGCTGGAGTTACTTTGTATTTCATCACACGTGTAAAGCTCAACAAGTTGTTTTTTTTCCTTGTTAGATGCTTTAAATAAGGATATTAATGGCAGTAATCTAAAAGGAACATCCTGAGAGCAGACTCCCTTCCATTTGTGGGCAGAGCTCTGTGGCACTCTGTTGTAAAATAAATTCACAAAGAGTTTTTGTGCCTGGAGTGAGAGTCATGCAGAGCTTGCCTTTCTTTCTTTCACATCCCCCAAACTCTTGGGGATCTTGTTGTATTCTAGTATTTTAATTTTCTTGTTCTCTCCATCCTTTGCAACTGAGGGACTTGACAAAATCCACTAAACAGTTTCTCTTCTGGAAATAAACCTGTGCCACAAGCCACTAAGCCACTAGCCCTTTGCCTCTGGTGTCAGTCACTGTGTTTGAAAGCACTAAAGTCTTTTAACAGATATGTCAAATAGCATCCATAAGAACAAGTCTTTAGTGTTGGGATAGTTCAGTGAAGCCAAATGAACATTTAAAAGATGTACAAACCCAGGCTGGCCTCTCGTCCACCCCCTGGTAGTCTACAGTGGGTTGAGACATTTGTGCATTTTCTAGATTCTTCACCATTCGAGAAATCAGTTCCCCGATGTCACTCCGAGGAGCTGATCCATAGGAAAAACCTAGGTGATCCTGGTATGGAGAATGGGAGAAAAGCATTATGCAAATGAGGCAGGGAGAGATAAGACAGACAATACAAGAAAGATGAAAGGTGAAATATAGCCTAGACAACTTCTTCCTCATTATGTCCAGAACTTATCCATAGTGGTTGATAGCACTAGCTGTTTTCCTGCCTTTACTCCGAGTTCAATAACCATAATGGTTATCAAAACTGATTTTTTCACTTTTATATTTACCACAATAAATGAAGACAATCTGAGGCTATGTTGACAATCAAACGTTTCCTAAATGTTTGCACGCTTAGCAACTTTGATATGAAGATTTATCCTAATGGTTGCAGCCCCCCTGATACTAACCTCATTTTACTGGGTGAGGACACTGAAGGTGGGTGGGGTGCTGGTTTTGGTAATCACACCCCTTCTCTCCACCTCTGTGTTCTGTTTCTGTTCACTTCCCTTTTGGTGCTTGCTATTTGCTAATGAGTGGTATCTAGTGAGGATTACTTCATCTCCTAGGCATGTGTTTTATTATTTTTTATATATATATATATATCCCTCTTCTCTGCCATTTTTTTTACGTTTCATCTGCAAAATTCATATGGACTCACATCAATGGAGCTGGCCATGAGGGATCCTCTGTCAATGGCATGTTTCATGATTTTATAGATATCTTTAGGGGCATCCTTTATCTCGTAGAATTCTGTGACTCCTCCGGTGAAGTCCTCCATGGCTTCGGTGGTGTTGCCTCCTTTCAAAGCTTCGTATGACCCATGGAGTCTTGGAAAAAGAAAAAAAGATTCTCTTTCGCACAGATAAAGATATGTACCTATATATTTATATCTATATTGTGTGTGTATAAATATAGATATGTAAACACACACATTAAAAACCCCCCAAAAGTACCTGTTTGGTAACCCACAAACTAAAAGTTTTAACATATGCCACCTGCACACATTTAAAAAAAAAAAGAGATATTGAGAACCATATGTAGACCTATGAATGAGTAGCACAACCCCCTAGAAAATCTCCTTTACCCCATGCCCAATTCTGAGGCATGAGAATCTAGGAGAAAAGGCATTGGTATGTTTAGAGCCTCTGTATGTGTTCATTAGAAGTCTTGCATGCAGAGATTTAAGCACCTCCCCAGCCAAAGCCTTGGTGGGGAGCCTGACACAGTCCAGAGGGTTATTTTACTTTGCATAGGCCTTTTCCAGGAGGGCACTCCAGAACTCATTGCGCTGGGAGGACTTGGTAAACACCAGCTGGTTGTTGTACGTGGGTAAGCAGTCATCGATGACGACGTCCACCCAGTCTCCGTAGCGCCAGAACTGAGTAAAGGCAAACAGAAGGAAAAAAACCCCTTGAGTTGACTTGGTGCAGGGAGGAGGGGAAACGTGGATGTTAACTGTTTCGTAATGTGACAAAAAAGTGCTGGCCACTGGGAGGGAAGCAGCCCTGCTGAATTCCTCTGGGCAACATGTGCAGGACAGTGAGAGGTCCCTTGGGAAAGCCAAGGAAAGTGTGAAAAGCAATTGATCTTTTCTGAATCAGCAGTTCTTCAAAAACTTGTTTTAGACAGACCAGCTGCTTGTGGGCCTAAAAATAGATGCACTTGCCAACTACCCGTGTTGTCTATGCTGGCTGTAGCACTGCATCTGAACAGCGAGGCAGGACCAGGCACCTGTTGCTATCCCTTATGAAGTGATCTGCAAATGCTTCCTTGGTGGCTTAAGGCTCCCTGGTTGCCTGTATGGGCTGGCCCTTTTGTGACTGCCCTGTTGGAAGAATTTGGGATGAGGTAATTCAATCTCTCTTCCTTCCCCACTCTCACTGATGCTTCCAAAAGGTGGAGAAATGAGAGGGAAGATCATGTGGAGAGCTAAGCTATCTCTTGTGTAAATATGGTTACATCTGCTTCCTGCTAGATGAAGGGACTCACCTGAAAGTGAAAGATGCCAGCATAGTTTTGTATAAAGGACTGGTCATGAGGTATGACTCTACAGAGTAGTTTTTTATTCAGTGTCAGGCAAGCAATGGCAGCCAGGAACCAGCAGTCACCTGTAAATGAGCAGAAGCAGCAGATAAAATGAAGGGATGGAGCAACTAGAATCTCAAAGGGGAAACCTGATATACTGCAAAGTGACACGTTATTTCTCAGTAGAGCATGCCATCACCCTATCGGAGAGGACTCTGCTCCATATGTTCTGCAGGACTTCAGCACTTGATTTATTTGTGCTCTGGAAATGCTCATTGGCATCATTCACTGTTAGGTACACACTTGTTAAATAGGTGATGTTCCCTGTATTTTAGAAAAAGCCTAAAATCTGATAAGCACTGTTACCTATGTTAAGATTTCCCTGTCCCATGTGAGTGCCTATTCGACTTCCCATGTTAGTTCTCCTTCCAAGCTTTGCACAGAGACCAGCTGAGAGATAACTCATTTGCAGGTGGAGCTCTGTACAGCTGGGGTTCAGCCTCTCATTTTCATTTTTTGCCCTCAAGGTAAGCCACTGTCCCAGTCATTGTTCAGTGGGGCCTCTTTCCTGCTTCACTGCTCTGATGCATTTTCCTCTTTTTGAATCCATGCCTACGCTGCTGTAAACACTGGTCCCTTTAGTGTGTTTCAGTTCCCCCTTCAGACTCTTGCACAAGTTTGCTGTCTCTGTGGGAGCTCTGGGAAAGTGCGTTTCTCCTGTAGTACTTCTGGGTTCAGCAAAAGATGCCTCAACCCTCAGTTCCAGCCTCATAGCTGCTGCTGTAAGAGAGGTTTTAAGGTAAGTTTGCCTGAGCAGTATGAATTAGTGGGGTGAGAGAATTATATGAGGTAGTAAAAACTAAACTTGATTGCAGGGAGTTATAACAGAAGTTTATGAAACTAGTGGAGTGATAAAAATATATATATGTATATATTTTGGAAAGCCAACTCTGTAGATCTAACAATACACTTTGAGCTACCTATTTCCCCTTCGGAGGGATGTGGGGTCCACTGTGACCAGGATTTTTTCTAAACTATCCAATGCTCAGCAAAAAGGTGAACAATGCTTAACGTGCATTAAGATGTATTACCTCAGGAAAAAGATTGCAGAAGTTATACAACCATGAAAGGCATGGGAAAGCTGAGTGGGAAATGACTTTACAAAGCAGTGCGGGCGAGTGCCATGTCGGTGACTGTTGCAGAGGCATCACTTGTATCTAAGTAGTGTCTCTATATATCAAAGGATCTTTGAGCATCTGACTTTAAGATCTTCAGTATGGGGGGAGTCCTTAAGCACAAGGCACACTTAGCTGAAGGACTTCAGAAGCTTCTACATGGGAATAACAGGACTAAATACCTGGAAAAATACAACGGTAGCTAATTCACTTTTACTCTCAGCCAAACAACTCCTTCCCCTTATCTCTTATTCTTGTCTTAACTAACTTTGTCCCTTCTCAAAGCCTGAAAGACCAAATGCTGTTTTGTAACACCCTCAGGAAAGTAGTTTACAAGAAGCAACACACTCTGCAAAACATCTTTCACTTTAAGTTCTTCCTTAGATTGCTACTAGGCAGATATAAACAATTTGCTACAGAGAGAAGGAATCGGTAGATGTGTAGTGGTACACTGAGACAGATGATGTCAAATATCACCTTGGAAGCAAAAGAAATTTAAGTGGGAGCTAAACTATGATGCAGACTTGGAAAAAGTGCAGAGTTGAAGTAAGAATCTCCTACCTAATTCTCCTTGGCAGATGTCTGTTCTGTTGGCTCCACCGATGATAAACCGTGGATTTTCACAGATTTCCTGCAAAATATAAACAGATGGATGAGCAGGAAGAGCAGGCATTATGATGCCTTTTTGCTGTAGGGGGAAAAAAAAAAAAAAGCTGGTTTAGGACAATGTTTTTCTGTAGAATAATTTGTGGATATCACAATCTCCTGAAGAGTTTTCACTACAAAATATTTTGGAATCTGGATGTTCTGGGCTCTAGCCAGAGTTTCCTCCATGGATCTACAGGATCTAATAGCTAGCCTGGGGGGGTCCCTCTGTAAGAGGTGCAAACACATTAAAGTGAGAAGAATAGGGAAAAATATTTTTCTGCACAATAATGACGAAAAAAACACTGGAGGTGACAGGAGGGCAGGTAGGTGGAAAGAACATCAGGGGACCAGATTAAATTATTTAGAAATGGCTGCAGTTTTAAGGTGTCTAATTTGCAGTATCTAATATGCTGGACCATTAATAAGGTTGGAGAATGCATTTCATCAGGAACAAACCCCAGGAATACTCCTCCTTAAAATTTGTCCAGGATCGGATGTTTAGTTCTCATGAATAATCAATTGTAGGTTAAGAGATTTTATTCTTCTCATCGTGTTGCAGTATTTAATAGCAAATGCCACATTCAGAAATGTATACAGATATCATCTGTCTCTGAGGTCAAGAAGGTTGTCTTTTGTCCTGCACTTAGGACAAGGTATTGGGTTTGTCAGTATTTATACTAGTACAGAATGGGCACAAAATGCTGTACAGGCATAAATAATTAAAGAATCACTGTAGGGAAGGAAAGAATACATAGAAACTACAAGAAAATGAGGTGGGTCTATTGCAGGGTTACACAGAATGCTTTCTATATGGGACAAAGAACTACAGAGTATAGGAGAGCCAAGGGAAGAAGTAGGTACAATCTGTCCTATGGAGTAACAAAAAGAAAAGAAAAAAAGTCCCTACTTTATCTCATCTCTTGTACTCAAATATTTGGTACAGGGAAAAAAGACACCTAACTTTTGGACCCATCCCTTGTAAGGGTAAGGAAAGAAAGATATTGCAACCTCAGGACCACTTGCCTAAGCAGCTGCAAATGGGGAAGAAGCAGCATAGTGCAAGAAGCCAGTATGCCAGAAGATGGCAAGGCAGGAGTAGGAGGGAGAAACAACTGACAATTGCTTGTGTGGTAGTACAGGCAGCTGATGCTACCTCTGCGATCTGAAGCTTTTTTCCCCATGTCATCAGGGTAGCCCTGCATTTTTCCAGACTCATGTTTCAGGTCTGGTAGTTTCGCTTGGCTTGAGCCCACTTTTTTTGCTCCTTCACAGCAGTGAGCAGAGTTACTTTGATGTAAGTATTTGGAGTAGTCATACTGCCAGATAGAGAGGCCAGCTTCTGGCTCCTCCCAGCAGTCACCTTACTCTCCTCCACGAAGGCAATGGAGGGATTGTCCTGTTATTTTGGGCCTCGGTCAGCTGTCCTGGGGTCCAGATCTATCAAGGCAGCTGTCTGAGATGCCTTCATGCTTTTCTCCACGCACTTACTTTGTGGAAAATATTCTTCATGTTGCTGTGGTGCTTTCCCGAAAACTGTTAGCTGCCAGTTTTTTGGATTACATCTTTTCAACCTCTATTACTCTATTTTAGCTCAATCCTGCTCCTATTGAAGTTACAAGCTCCGAAATCAAGCATGCTTTGTTTTAGATAGTTAGATGGTGCCTAAGTGTTTCCAAATATTGAATGTACAGTGATGATTGTTCCTCAGAGCAATTTATTGCATCTTGGGCTCAATTGCTTTGGAGGATGGTTAGTAAAGGAATGCAAAGGACGGAATTATACAGTTGTGATATGGACTGATTTAGCTATGACAGAAATACTTTTCTTGCATTTCTTTATGATCACCAGGTGCCTTTAGTAGACTGTGCGTTTAATATTGTATTACTCTAGTTCATCTCTATCTGTGCTACCTGCCCTCAGTACAGCCAAAGTCACAGGGAAAGGTTTCAAGGTCTTCCAGGGCTGATGAAAAGTACTCAGTCTGCAGAGCGAGATGACCTGGTGTTCAAGATGCAAGTGGCAGGTCTGTCCTTCCAATCTTCCTGGCCAAGCAAGGGATTTCTCTTCATCTCTTAAGTCAAGTTATCACAGAGAATCCCAACTGATTCGATCATCCATCTAGAAAGAGTGTCCTCTCATCCGAGTGCCTCAAGCTGCCTTGGTACTATCCAATGAAACTTTGGGTTCACTTGTGTCATGGTTTAGGGTCAGGGCAGCCCCTTAGACCTATAACAGAGGTTCTCTGTTAACCACCCTCCCTCCCCAGAGGGGAAGAGAAAGGGAATAAGGGAGAGAGACATAGTGATTATGAAAGGAAACTAGAACAGCTTTAATAAAAAAAAATAAAAATGAATATATACAAAGATATACAAAACCAGTATCAAACCCAACTTCCCCTGATAGTAATTATGTCACCGTCACCACTGATGCTGAAGAGCAGGCACCAGGAGAGTCCCAGACTGGATATAAATCACTGAACAGAGTTAGTTCTCTTCTCACTCAAACCAAGACAACTGGGTTGATTCAGTTTGGACTCTAATTTCATTACAAACGATCAGATTTACAGTAAGGGAGACATGCAAAAGTTCCTACAAAAAAAAGCCATGAGTACTGCATGCTGCTTTTTGGTCAGAAGGTGCTTATGAGTCAGTTGGAAAGGAGCACTGGAAAATGCAAAGACAACATGCACCTAAAAATGGCGTTTGACCTTTGTTGTATTTTCATTAGCTTTTCTTCACCTTCTGTGTTAGGAAAAATCCTCCCGTCAGCTTATACTGTTGCAGGAAAAAACATTCATTCCTTTAAAAACTGCTATTAATAAAATATGACATTCTAAGTAAATTTCTTCAACTGACCCCTTCAAGTAGAAGAAGCACCTTCTTGAGCCTAAGACAATTTGTAGCCTCATGCTTCTGCTTTCGCCTCTCATGGGCTAGACCATGTTATTAAATGGCTGTGCTACAGACTTCAAGGCAGAGCCTGACATTGTCAAAGACTAAGCTGGTTTTAGAGTTTCAGAGTTGGATTACCTTCATCTGAAACTCCTGCCTTGGTGGCACTGAAATCTGTCTTTGCTTTGTAGTACCGCCTGCAGAGGCGCACATTTTGTGATCACTGAATTCAAACAACTTCACATCTCTGCAGCAGATGATCTGACCAATTCAATTTCATCCTTAGCAAAATCCGCTGGTCTGCTGACTTAATTTTATTTGTATTAGTCATGAAAAGAAGGCTCCTTCTGCTGATTTTCTTGGCTAGGGGCAGCATCACCCTAGGGAAGTCATTGCCTCTGGCTGTTAATGCTGTGACCTCCTGGCTGTGAGCAAGGAAAAGGACAATGGTGCGTTTGAAAGCACAATCTCATCTCAGAGCTTTCCCATTAATGTCCTAGTGTCATTAGATCCAAAGAAGACTGCAGCAGAACCTTTCAATACTCTGCACTATGTTATAGTACAGACTTTTTCTCAGCTCTCAAAGACTGGCAAACTTGTCATTTCTCGCAGCTGAAAGAAGCTCCTGCAGGCAGCATAGGTGCAGGAGGCTGAGGCCATCCAGAAAGCTGAGCACAGCCTGTCACTGAGCTGGATATAACCTGGTGAAGGTGAGGACAGCTCTTCTGGCTTCTCTTACCTTCCATGAGTGAGCGAATGATTTAATATTATGCATAAACTGAGGGGAATTTTATTTCCCCTCTAGATACCTAAACCACACTCATGCAGACTCTGAACAAACACTGGATGGGTCCTGCAGTCTTTACTCGGAAACTTTCAGGGCTGCCACTTGGCTTTTGCCTGAGTTGAGTATTAGGAGGTCTGCTCTGTGCATTCACATCATGGCATGACAGTCACTAGCTGAATAGAATTACAGGGGCCTTCTCACTGCCTCCATGCCAAGTCTCACAGCTGCCCTGCACGGCAGCTGTCCTTCTGTCTTCAAGGCCCAAAACTAGTCCTTGTGCCCTTGCTGCCCCCGCAGCAGAAGAGGCAAATTGTTGCAGGAGGTGGTGGAGGAGGACCTGACCTCCAGGTAGCACTGACTGCAAAGAGAAGAGCCTGTAGGGCCAAATGCATGAGAGCAAGGGTTACTTCTGAGACTGGGATGCTGGTCACCTCTCACCACCTCAGTAATAAATTGCAGGAGCTCAGATGAAAAGGCCCAGCCACAGCATGGCTGATGCCAGAGGAAGCAGGGAGAGCCCAGATCCTGGCAGCCCACATGTGGGAGGGGAATTGCCCGTGCCAGGCTCAGTGGGTGCCTCAGCTCAGAGCCAGGCATTAGGGGAGTGTCATCCTTATGGATGACTCACTGTGAGGTCCTTGTAAATCCCAGGTGCAAAAGCAGCCCCTTGGCCTTTCCACATGTCAGAGCCACATGGTGAGAGCCACAGCGAAGCACCACCATTCAGCTGAGAAATGGCACAGTTGTCACTGCTTGGTTCTAATGTTGGTAACGAGCAAACACATGCCCTTTAGATTAACTTTGTGATTCCTCAAATAATACTTGGAGCTTCTGGAAAACCTTGCACTCAATTCCACGTGGATTCATGTCATGGCAAATAATGCTCATTTAAGGCCAGCATTAGTCTTTCATGTATGTTCTTATACATTAATCTCATGTGGCAGAAGAGAGGATCTTGGACACAAATAGATTAGGTGACATGACTAAGGTGACTTGGGAAGAAAGAGGCAGTCAGGAACAGGTTTCCTATTTTCCAGTTTTCCATTTTAAATGAGATCTTAGAGCACATTGGTCATGTTTTTATTTGCTGTTTCTGGGAGTATGTGGCATATACAATATGCTATAGAAATCAGGGAAAGGATATAGAGTGAAGCCAGTACCAGGATGTTCTCTCAGGACTTCTGAACTGTCTGATATTTTGTTTTCTTTTAGAATACATCATCAAGTCTGATTCGATTAAAGTTTGACCTGAATTTCAGAGAGATTGAAAATTATCACTTTATAAGACTATAAAATAGTTTCCTTTTTAGCAAAAATAATATATGCCATTGCAATTTAATAAAACCAGAAGATGTCTATATCTTTATAGACTATTACAAAACACAGGCTGCGTAGTTGAATCTTTACATTTGGTGTTTCAATGATTGCTTTAATCTCTTAGCAAAATACTCTTTAGTCCAGTATTACTACTTGATATTCATTAACTTTATTACGTTCTGTTAGCATGCTATTTGTGTGTATATATGTAATATCAGACAAGTCCTCCTACCAGTGCTAAGTAACCTACAGTTTCAAAGTCTAGTGAAGCAAAGTCCTGGATCAGCCCAAAATCGTCACCAATAAATACACGTCTTTTGCATCAGGGCCCAAGAGAAGTCTCACTTTACAGTTGTGGCGTGGGTGAGAAGGTAGGGGACACAGTATAAAAGGAGAAAGCACTATATGAGAGTCTCTGCTCTTGCAACCTGAATTATAGGGTTGTTTTTTTAAAACAAATATATTTACAAATGAAAGCACAAGCATCTACAAATCAGTCCTGGTGTTCCCCCGTCAGGACAACCATCTCTAAAGGGGTCAAGAGTGGATCCATGACCCCACAGCATGCCAGTACTCAGCAGAGGTGGACTGCAACTCTCTGGATCTCCTGCCTCTGCTCTACCTGCAGCTAGTACCACAGATGCATCAGATAACTGAACGCTTATGTCAAAACACAGATAGTTTTGGGTTTGATGTTTAGGTTGTATTTTGAATCTTACACAGTCCTCAGCTTATAGTTGCTACATGAATAGTAAGTATAGACCTTCCAAACTTATTTGTTAATGAGTGCATTACAGAAATATCTGAGATAGAGGCTCTGAAGTCTCTACCAAAGGCTTGATCTGTGTGTGCACACTCAGTTGTATTATACAAATCTGAGGTTACATTGTGCATTTTTTAATGTTTTGATGCCTTCCCATATGGACTCTAGCAGTCTGTGTGCCCCAGGGTGCTGGCATTCATCCAGTGTACTGCTATATTGCTTTCCTCACTGTAGAAATAGGGGAAATCCATCCCTTTAAGGGGATTGACTTGGGGCTGCTTTTAACTCACATACATCTCCAGGAGCTAATGCAGTCATGGTGATGATGAAGGAATGACAGAGCACATACATACACAGGGCACCACAGACATGGGGATTCATGTTGCTCCCTCCAAGTTGCTCACATTGTTGCTGTGACAGCAGCACATGACTTTCCTCTGCATCTGTTACAGATACCCCCCAAGAGCTCCCTTTTGCCATTTGGTTACATTCCTATGGTTAGTTTTATATATCACTGTTGACTTTGCCACTGAAGCACAGATTTAGGTGGTGGGGAAGTACAGTGAATCTAGAAGAGGTGGACAAAAACTGCCTGAGAGAGGGAGCTGGGGAAGCTCCTCAGAACCATGTCCTTGCTGCCACACAGGGGACCAGCAGTATCCTGGGGGCTGCCCAGCAGGAATGACAGGAAAAGAGGATAACTGCTCTTGCAGTAGGATGGGGAATCAACTGGGAATGGATGAATTAGTCTTCTGCCTAAGAGAGAGAGACAGAGGGTAAGAAAGAGAAGGAAAGCTGTTTGGGGAATGCCCACAAGATAGGAAAAAGGAAGGGGATTAGTAGGCAGGAGTGGGTCCTCACAATGATTACAACACCCAGATTCATGGTAAGTGATTAACATTGCTGAACAACTTTTCTAAGTCGGCCAAGCAACGCTGGGAGCAAGCTACTGAATAAAAGCATGTTTCAGATCGTGACCCAACCTTTCATTGTCACAGATTAGGAAAATAACAGAATTCTAAAGTAAAGTTTCTAAGTGAAATAAGGTAGAGTTTAAAAGTTAAGCCTCATCAAACCCAGCAACTTGCTTGCAGAATTAAGACAATTATTCTTTGGTAGTTTCAGACAAAAAGTTCTCTAGCAAATCATGTCAGAAGGAAACTAAATTCCATGTATTTATTTTCCTACATATTTCATTCTCTTTTTTTTTGCTTTACTTTGGTTTATTGTATTTTAGTCATTATATATGCACTCTCTGAGCTTCCACAGCCCTAGCTAGTTATCTTCCAGAAGAGCTCTAAGGAAATATATTTGCAGCTTATTCCGTCTGTGTCCACCAACACACTCTTTCTGCAAAAATGTAAGATCAGGGTGAACGCTTCAATTTACAGAAAACAAAAGGCACTTGGCAAATGTGTTACTTACACGTGGTCTTTTCCATTCGAACTTGATGGGGATTTTCTGGCTATAGAAGAGGGAGGATTCATTTGGTGGGAAATCAGGATCTTCATACAGAATGTTTTTCTCCAGGCACTTCTTGTGAAGCTCTTCATAGGTCTTCTCCTTTACTCTGATAATGGGCTGGTTGCGACTTATAATGGCAGAATAAATCCCTCCTGTGCCCCCACCTGCACCTTCAGTTGTAGTGCTAATAGCAGGGCTAGGAACTGACCCAGCAGCTGTCTGCTGAGCCACCGCTGCATTTATGGCCGTCGGCATAGGAATCGGGTTTAAAGCAAATGTTGAAACAAAGCAAGATCTTGCAAACTGGAAGGAAATTTGAGAAAAGAGGAAGTTGCTGTGTAAACCGCTTTTTCTATCCGTTGAAAGTCTCCCGGTCAAATTTGCAAGCAAGAAAATTCCATGTGATTGAACACGTTGTACATCCTCTCAAAGGGCAGGATTTTGTTGTAAGAAACTGGGATATATTCCGTGATGTGGAACAAGATTAACCTGCTAGTGAACTCCTGTGCCCGAGTTGTAGTATCTGCAGCGTGTGTGTGTGTGTCTGCCCCGTGGGTATGTGTGTCCAGAAGGGACAAGCAGTAAAATCTAAAAATAACTACAGGCAAAGACCGAGAGAGCGCAAAAGTGAGAGGGAGGGGAGTTAGCGAAGTGGTGTCACTGTTCCGCGCAGCTCGTGCTGAGGCCAGGCATGTGCCTGTGACAGGTTCCGTGTGCAGACCAACGCATGATGCAAGCAATCTTTTCCTTAAGTAGTGAGAACAGTGAAACTGGTTTGGGAATGTACTTACGAAGTACTGCCAGAGCATAAACTAGTCCTGACGTGTCTGAAGGAACTGCTGTACTTGACTTGTTTTTTTTACTCTTTGATGCAGAAAAGATACCTAGAGATTTTTATTAGTAGAGAAAACTATCTGAAGATATGCTCCTCCTAAAGGTGAAAAAGGCCAAAGGAGGTGATGGGAGCTACCTCCCATGTACATGCACTTTTTCACATAGGGATAGAAAAATTTATAAGGGGCCCGGTGTGGAAACTGTGTATTAAGATAATACCAATCTTAGGGGAGATGTCTGGCTTTGCACATTTATTTTGTCACACAACAGTGGTATAAAGGACAAATTCACAGTGTCTGTGAAACAAGATCTAAACACTTATTGCTCTTCTCTATAACCCAGTTCTTTAAAAGGTGACATTGTTTATGTACCAAGAAAAGCCCCCTGACACCTTGATTTTTCTTTGATTGGGAAATCTTATATCACACAACAACATCGGTGTTATTTTTGCATCATGACACTAGACTCTGGCTCATGTACACATTCCTGACCTTCTGCCCTAATACTATGGTGTTTTCCAAAGCACTGATTAATTTTTGTTTCTCAGCCATTTGCTTGGTTCACATATTTCAGATCAACAGTACAATGGACAATCTCTACATCTCATTTAAAAAAACTCCACTAGGGGGACTTTTAAAGAAGATAATACAGTTGGCAAGCTTAACTGACCTTTGGGAGTATTATTCCTCACTCTTCAAATGGTGGCCTAAATCTTTTTATCAAGAACGCAAGCCTTCTTGCACCAACAGAGCAATCAGAAAGGGCAAATTTGTTTGTTGACGTCAGAATGAAATTGCTTCAGGGTAGGTTGTCCAGATGCAGAACTGATGACTTCCTCATTACATTTAAATGTAGGGATTGCAGGTCTCATATTTGACATTACTTTGCAGGACAGCTTGGCAGAGTTATGCATCACTCTTCCCAGGAGATTTCAAGAGCAATGCAAGTTATGACATGCAAGGACCTCTCAGCGCACAGCTTCAGCAAAAATGCTCATTCTGGAGCCTGTGCATATATGTTCTTTCTTTCCTATTTCTCCTTCTTGCCCAATACAAAAATTCATCTACTGCTTCTTATATACAGAGCAGTTTTGGGAAGAATGCCAGTAGCCCAGGTGTGACATTTGACAAACATGTTGTGGACTGCTGGGGAGGATCAAATGAAAGATTAGCAGTGGATATTATTTTATATTTTATATTTTGTTTTATATTTTATTTTATTTCATTGGGATGGTCAGCAAGTGTCTGGGTATGACCTGCTACTGCGGCTACAACTAACAGTTCAGCTAGTGCCTGCATAGGGAATGGTAGGTGGATGTGCACTTCTCACTTCTAACCCAATGTTGCTCTTTACAGATGTGCTGGAGTATTTTGTGACTGTATTTGTTCAAAAAAAAAAAAAAAAAAAAAAAAAGCTCCTCTTTTACGTATGTTTTTACCGGCCAGAGGGCTTTGTTATGTAGGTTTTGGTTTTTGTTGTTGGAGGGTTTTTTCTGTGAGAAACAGCAGTTGCTAGTAAAAGACAAATGGTGTCTTTAAAGAAACACATTCTACTATAGAGCAAAATGGATGTGCTGTCTACTACAACCAGCAAAATAAACCTTTTATCCATTAGGAATTAAACCACCTTTTGTAATGGAAATTTTTACAAGCAGAAACAGTTGACCTGTTCAGAAAAAGCAAAAACAAACTACATGAACAATTATGTTTAAATTTAAGAAGTTTTATTGCCTGTTGTTTTTACTAAGTGAATTCGATTACTTTTCTTGTGAAGATAACACTAGACATTTATTTCTTCATTTATGGCATAAATATGTGGAAAAGTGAGTGAGTTGCTACAAATATCAATGTAAATTATATTATTTGACATTTAGTTCCTCAGATCTAAAGATACAACTGCAAAGATTTTTCAGCAACTAATTCCTATTGAAATCCATAGAAGTTAGGCACTTCATACCACTGAAAATCTGGCCCATGAGTACTTGCATAGTGCAAGTATCATACTGAGGGCCAGAGAATAAATCTAGTCATTCACTTTAAACAGATACCCTCAGAAGAACACTTAGCAGTGATTCTCAACAGTAGAAAGAAGAAATAAGGCATGTAACTTGCTTCATTATTCCTTTATTTCACTGACTTTCTAACTTCAGAAATACCAGTTATAACATTTCATTAAAATGCTCCAGACAATAATTATACCCTGTCAGAAGCATTGCTATGCTTAAACATAAGAAGCAATTGTCAATTAAAGCTTAGACACTGATAGAAAAATAGGGTATGTCTCAAAAATAGGGTCTGTCTCTCTTCTCACAGATGTGAAAGATCTATTTGCTACTATTCTACCTGGATTAACTCATCTGCATTAAGCACAGTGGTATTTAGGCTGCCAGGTCCTGGAATGGAGTGCTCACACTGTCTGCTAGTAGGGGCTGACAAACAGCTCTGCAGAATACAAAAGAAGGAACCCAAGGGTCTGGCAGGGAACAAAACGCACTTGGTAGTCAGGGGCAGAGTAATCACAGTTTGTGCTCTTACTTGCTGTTCCCAGAAATCTGTCCTGCAGAGGACAAACGGCAGCAGGTGGGAATGACTGACCAAGCACATGGAGGACTTAGTAAGAAGAGCAGGGAACAACGTACAAATGAACTGTTACATTACCTTTAGCTGGCAGTAATAGTGACCATCCTTCTCTGTTTCTTAAGAGTTAATTTACCGATGATTTTAACAAATCCTTATCTTGCTAAAAGAAATTAAGTAAATTTTGCCTTTTTATATCCACAAAACCCAACCGATGGCATGTTCAGGTTTGACTTAAAGCAGAACTGGTTTTAAAATAATACAGTTAACAAGTATAGGAAATGGCAGAGTCAAACAATTTGAGCCATGGAGCGATGGTAGCCTGCAAAAAGAGATGCCTGATATGGAAAGGGCTGTGGGAATAGGGAGGATGTAAGGGATATGGGACTCAGGATGTCTCCGAGTTTTGAAAGGAAAGAAAGCATCAGGACACACCAGTTCTGTTTGCAGAGATGGTGGGGGGAAAAAAGGAGGCAAGGGAGCATTAGGGTGAGTTGTAAGAGAACGGGGGGAATAAGCATGAAGTGGAATGGCTAAATGCAGAATTAATCCCATTAAAATTTAAAAATTTGCTTCATAAATACCGAGCTGAAATCTCAGCCAGGTACTAAAAAATGACCAAGAAATTACTAAAATACATGTAAAAGAAACCAAATCTTGGCAAGAGTTGGAAGATATGGAGAAGCAGAGATTGCTGTAAGCAGAGCTGCTTTACCGGGCTGGCTTTAACCAATGACATTCAATCATCCAAAAATGCCAATTTCTTTCCTAACAAAAAACTTCTAAGTAGTACTTGCAGAGAGAGGTGAGCTATAACATGGAAAACGTTTCCATGTGAGTCTAGCTGCTACCCTAAACCAGTTTTGCACTTACGTAATCCTGTGCCTTTTCAAAAGCCAAATACCAGTTTCAAAGCCAGCTACTGGAGAGAATTCTGCAGTCCCACATTACTGTCTTTTACTATCGCACAACTGACCGGCACAACTTACTCAAACCTTACCTTCAGTGACTGAACTGTTTGGCTAAGCTGTTTGCTGTCCTGGACAGACTGCTTAATTTTGCATTGTCTTATCACACTGGGTAGCTCCTTCTATGTTTGTTTTCACAAGGCATCTTGCAGGCAGAATGCTGATGATAACCTCCGTGTCTGGCATATCTGCTGATGCTGCTTGTTGAACTGGCCCAGATCTGCTCAAGTACTCCAGTCTCTGAATAGTGGGATTTCCAAATACTTACATTAAAGCTCATGCCAGTGAGCCACCCCATCAATTTATGGGGTTTTGGTGCAAGTGATGGGAGGACTCAATCTTAATGCCTAACTGAAGCTAGCCTGGAGCAGATAGTATTTAGCTTTTTCCCTCCAAGACACAATCCTAGTGCTATTACTTTTGCTGAATAGAAGAACTATCCAAATTTAAACGAGTGCTTTAAAAGAAAAGTTGTAGGAAATGTTACTTTGGGGGTGTGGGTGGGAAATATGTTCCTTGATTTGATTGGATTCAAGTGAACGTTTGAAGTCTTCCCAATTTATTTTCCCTCAACCTCCGAATGAATTCTCTGAAGAAGTTGCATCTCCTTTCAGTTGATGCAAATCTTCCAGTCAGCATCAACTCTCAGGGCTAAGTGTTCCAGTGTCAGCGCAGAGGTCTTCACATTGTATGTGAAACCCACTTCTTTTTCTTTCCCATCTGAACAGGACAAAAGAGTTTATTATATGGTTTAAGAACAGTTACACGTGACTCCCTCCAGTTTTTAATTCAGACTGTTCCTGCCACTGGTGGAAAGGATTGATTAAAAAGGAAATAGTAGTCAAATCTGGCCAGTATACACAAAAGAATGCAACAGAACTGTAAAAACTTTTTTTTTTCCTGACCTTTCAAAATATGGTATATGAAACTATGAAACTATTCAAGGATTTTTTTGAAAAAAATAAAATAAACCTTCTTTCAGCATAGGTTTTCCACCAAGCACCCTAAAAATCCTCCAGATTAACAGGAGAAGGTAGAAAGTCCATGTCTGCAAGATTCCCAAAGTACAGGGACATGCTTGGAAAACAGCCAGAAATGATAAGCCCTTTCTGTAGATGCTACTGTCCATCCATACAAGGTGCCTCACAATTTTAGATATCCTCACATAATCAGGAACTCCAGACGCATTTGAATGAGCAGGAAAACAGAAAAGTAATTCTGGTTCTGTTTGCAAGTTCCCTTTTCTAGACTAGGCAGGTTTACAGATCTGAGCAAATGGTCCTTCATTTGAAATGCTATCTCTAGTCATACTGTATGCAGGACAAAATTGTCTGAACTTTTTAATTCTGAACCACTTTTACTGTTGTGTCTACCACCTTGCAAAGCAAGTTTTCTTCAGTTCTGCATGTAATATTAGTGGTGAGTAGCTGCTGGCTCCTTTGAGTAAATTCTGTCCTTGATATCAAAAAAGTAGCAAAGAAAACTAAACAAAGATGCTGTCTATGCTGTAACACTTCCTTTATAGAGCTGTCAGTTTGCCACCTCTACTGAATGGCAGCAGAGCAACAATATTCTAAAAGCTTGTAGTAAAATAGAAGTCGGTTCATTACCCTTGGAACAGGCTGTCACCAAAGTGGGTTGCTGTCCAAATCCCAGAACTATCACCCGTTCAACCACACCCGTAGTGTGGTATTGTCCGCTTTCACCGGTGCAGCTGAAAAAAGAAAATTATTTAAGAAACATTAGGTTTTGCCCACCTTTAGAAGTTCAGCATCATATAGAGAAAGTGCTACTTCATTTTCACCCTGAAAATTCCCTACACTCCTTTCCTTTTTCTCCTCTCCCTAGTTAGAAGAAAAATGTTTGAGAAGATATTTTGTGGCAAAAAAAGTATGGCTTTGACGATGACAAAAGTTCTAGATTTTTTTCAAAATGATAATTAAAACTCCTAAGTATAAACATAAAGCTAATTATAACATTTTACAAGAAAGATTTTTCAGTCTGAGGCATAATTATCTTTCACTTTGTAACTAATTAATTTTTTATTAAAAAAGCTCTAAAAAACCCCTCAAATCAAAGTGAAACGTTCCTTTCTGGAGTGAACAGAATGTTATATCCTTTATCTCAAAATAACTTTTTTCCAACTTCTAGATTTGCTAGCAATTTAGCCACATTTTTCTTTTCCATCCTGAATTTTTAAACTTTTCAGATTTCTTATCCCAGACAAAGAGATTTTAAGCATACTTTTAACTACATTATCCAAGCTAGTCTGCAATTTTGCTTTGTGTTAAAGTTTGTCATTTTAGGACCACCTTCTGTATATTTTTTAACTCTGAAGAAATAAAGAAATGCCTGTAGATATTTTTGGCTTCTAGGTTATTTCACTCAGACGTTACAGATTGTATCCCCTTGTGCTTCCTTTCAAGTATTTTTCTTGTATATTTTACCATGCCAATGTATTTATCACATTTGTTGATGACTTCTGGAGACTATGTGTAATGTTGTCTGTTTGTGGTTCCACAAAAATATCATAAAATATCTCAAGTTGGAAGGGGCCCATGAGGATAGAGTTCAACTCCCTGCTCCTTGAAGGGATACCTAGAACTAAATCATAACTAACAGCATCCTTGACGTTCCTTGAACTCTAACAGGCTTGATACCTTGACCTCTTCCCTGGGGAGACTGCTCCAGTGACTGAGCACCTGCTCAGTGAAGATCTTAGCAAATACAAACACACCAGATATTGTCTATTTGCAAATCTCCCAGTTTATCCTCTTTTGTTTATCTGATAGGCTTTACTCTTGCTAATGACTTCCTTTGTATTTGAGAAAATCTGTAGAATCTCTAATTTGACTAGATTGAAACAATATGAGACAACTCAGTACTTCATGTCTTGCTGCCCTTAGACTTATGCAGAACATGGCTCACCTCTGCAGTTTTATGACAGGTTCTGCATGCTCTGGGACTTCACTAAGCAGCAGATGAAACTAGTACTTTGATATTTGTAAGGCCTCATGAACTAGAAAAGGCATTTCCAATGACAGTGTGTTGGTGGCTTTTGTTCATAATTGCTGTTACCTGGAAGAGAGAATGTTCTTGTGGAAAGTGAATTTTCGATATAGGAACTGCTTCTTATGGAGATACTGAAATGAATGCCCATCATCTAAGTAGAGCTCACCTACTGCACAGGCCTGTAAAACACACCAGATGGGAGTACAAATTAACAGCAGCTTCTAGTGCTGGACAGTGAAACTAAAAATGTCTCACTATACGTTATGCTTCATAGTGAAGGTTGTGTGTTTATTTTTCTTTATCAACTTGTATCTCAGAAGGCTAACACTCTGAGAATGCTTGAAGACTCAGACATCCTGGTTTTGTAAGTTGATGTGCGTGTCACACCATTTATTAGAAAAGCCAGTTGTGGGAAGTTCTTTCTCTGTGTCCAAGAAGAAGTTTCTGGCCTGCTTATTCTCTACTCTTTCCTCCAAGGGACTAGAGGAAAGCTCAGAAAGGTCAGAAAACATTCTGCTTCTGTTATACTCAGATAGTCACACTTTGAGGACACAGTGGTAAGGAGGTGGGAGCCCCCCCAAACAGAAGAAGTGGAGGAGGGCCATTGGGCATACAGATGCAGATACCATTGTGCTGACTGAACTGGCAGCAAGGACCAAATAACATCAGGTGGAGTAAAACACAACTTTGTACAGGGAATGCCACCTCAGAGTACCTCTGTGTCCAGGGCCACATGGAGTTCATAAGAAATATCTATCATCCATTCAGTGGATTTTCCAGCTGTGGTCTTCAGGGGTATCACAGTGCCCCCCCGCTGGAATACAGGGATCTGTGAAAAAGAAAGCCAGGGTAGAAATGTTCATATTCTCTGATGATATAATTTTAATACGGAACAGGGATAACTGATGCTTGCTTTTATCAAAGCTGAGAAATGAACTTTTACCACAAGTACATAAAGAAAACTATTCAACTAACAAGGAGGACAGGAGTAATCTTCCTGTATGTGTACAAGTAAAATATCTTTGCTTGGAGAAGTCACCCTTACACATCTCACTTTACCACCAGGACATCTTAGCGGTCCATTTAACAGCTGAGGAAATAGGACTTTTCTTCTCTAAAAAGCTATTTTAGATTACATTCCTACAAGGAAATTGAAATGTTGCCTTTCTGATTTTGAATGTTGACAAAACAAAAGCCTATTAGTTTGGGTTTGTTATTTGGGTTTGTTGTTTGGGGGTTTTTGGGCAGTAGTATTTTAAAACAGAAACATACATTCTCCAGTGTTACTGGGATCTTCAGAGTGCCTGGATCTTCCATTCGTTTAAATTTCCTGAAATCATACCAAATCTAGAAAAAATGAAAAAATAATAAGCATGACATATATGGCAAGACCCGTTCTCTTTGCAGATGCAGTTACTCTTCTGCTTAACCTTACTGTCACTATTACTAACAATCTATCTGATGTGCAAGAAATAGCATTTACTTTTTTAATCAAATGACCTTCTGGATGTACCATTTTCCCCAAATTCTTTCCCTTCCTCCACCTCTCAGCTGCTGCACCAAATGCTCTTAGTAGGAGTGGATCACAGTGCCATCCTGTGGTTAAATAACTTTAATTCAGAGAGGAACTGATCTCTACATATCAGTCTTTGCTACATTCATCCCAGGCTACTCAGGCTTGTTGTAATTTTCCCTCCCCACTGTATCATCCTGGTTTCCTTATGACCTTTCTACAAAGATCTCTTTTCCTCCACATAGAAGAGAAGTTTAACCCAAAGAGAAATACATGAAAAAGGGTAACTGACAATTTAGTGAAGCTGGTTTTTGATGTCATATGAGAAGCAGCAAGCTTTGAGGGGAGATTTAAATTACAGGAGACCTGAGATTTGTGCATCAGCTCTTGGAAAAGCAAGAAAGTAAATTTACTGTGAGCTAAGCATGTGAAGTATCAAGATGGAGGGAAGATTCAGAGTGGCTCAGAATGGCCAGCCAGCAGTTGGCACAGCAGCAGTGCTCAGCAGTTAAGAGATGGGGAGCTGGAAGGTTACTGTATAAAAGACTACTTTAGGCTGAGCAGCTTTATATTCATTCTCACCTCCTCTGACCCTGGAAGTAGAACACTCACTGCCTTGGCCTCTTGCTCTGTGACTGGATGCACCAACAAAGCATTTCCTGGAGAAAAACATAGACATGGCTGTGATCCTCAAGGCTGCATCTCATCAGAACAGAAGCTATGTTCTTGTCAGCCTCCCATAACCATTTTAGGGGCTTGCTTGGACATGCCATGTGCTTATGTTCACTTTTTACTGCAGAAAAAAAAAGAAAGTGTAGGGAGCTGATGGCTGCTTGAGTCTCATTCTGTTATAGCACTGGGCTGCAGCTGGACTGGGCTGCATACCCACCAGCTTGGAGGCACTTATGGGTCCCTCATAGTCTAAGACAGGAATGTCTTTATTTAAAAAAAAAAAAAAGTCTGCTTAAGCTTATTGCACTGGGACTGGTTCTTCCTCTACTCCTAAAAAAATTAATTCTACAGACTGTATGGCTTCAGAACTTCCTTCCTTCCTTGCCCACTGGTGATGCAAGCTAAACTCCCAGAGTCCACTGAAATGCTCTGCTTCACCACACTTAGCTTTAGTGCCACCTCCTGCTTACCTTGGTCAGACTTCTACATGAGAAGTGAATGTCCCTTCATTTGAAAGCCATTAGTAGGCACTCTTGAGCCCAGAGGTAACAAAAAAATAACTAAATGCAACATTCAGTGCACTTGCAGCCCAGAAAGCCAGTCACATCCTGGGTTGCAGCAAAAGAAGCATGGCCAGCAGGTTGAGGGAGGTGATTCTACCCCTCTGCTCTGCTCTCATGAGATCCCACTTGGAGTACCCATCCAGCTCTGTGGCCCACAGTATAAGAACGATATGGACCTGCTTGAGTGAGTCCAGAGGAGGGCCATGAGGATGATCAGGGGGCTGGAACACCTTCCCTGTGAGGACAGGCTGAGGGAGTTGAGGTTTTTCAGCCTGGAGAAGAGAAGGCCCCAGGAAGACCTTATAGCAGCCTTTCAGTACCTAAAGGGAGCCTATAGGAAAGATTGGGGGGGACTCTTTTATCAGGGAGTGTAGTGACAGGACAAGGGGGAAGGGTTTAATCTGTAAGAGGGGTAGATTTAGATTAGATATTAGGAATAAATTCTTTAATGTGATGGTGGTGAGGCACTGGGACGTGTTGCCCAGAGGAGCTGTGGATGCCCCGTCATTGCAAGTGATCAAGGCCAGGCTGGATGGGGTTTTGAGCAACCTGATCTAGTGGAAGGTGTCCCTGCCTATAGCAGGGGAGCTGAAACTAGATGATCTTCAAGGTCCCTTCCAATCCAAACCGTTCTATGATTCCCCTCCCATTCTCTCTTCCTGTACAGCCATATTGGAGTAAAAACCAATCAGGTTTGGATGGTAGTTGTTTGCTATGGTCATTTCTGCAGCAGACTGTGGTCTTAGCTGCTACAGTGAACTTCCACGTTTCAGGTCAAAACTGACCATGTTTTTTGAAAGTGACTAGTGAGATTGAACTCAGTTCTTGCATCTCATACAACCCCTATTTTTAAAGTGCTGTTAGAACTGGGTCCCTTAGAGAGGTCTCAAATTCTATATTCAGTTATAGTAGAAATTTTTTAAGTCTTGGACAGTTTCCGTGTTTCCTTTTTGTCATGTGACACTCTTATCACCTCAAAAATATTTAACTCAAATTCCAAAGAATAGGACACCTGCTTACCCAGCATGTACTCATTTTCCACACTGAAAGTTTCTATTTCCCCTGGAAACTCTATCCAGAGAGCCCTGTAGAAATAAAGATAGTGGGATTCAGTTAGTTTCTCCTCTCCTTCCAGTCTACTCAAGGCCTTCTGGCATTTTTCAGGCTCCATTTTCTCCTTTTCTTTACAAGGTACAGCTATCAACAACTGGTCCTCTTCTGTGCCTTAAAGTACCCCTTTTGAGGCACTGATGAGAGTTCCCAGGACAACATGGGTTAAGATACTCCAATATACATATGGTTTGACCTGCGGCCTCACTTTTTTCCCTCCTGCCTTCTTCCTTACGAACTTGTACTACATATACCTTCTTTCTAGCAAAGGAGAGATGGATGAGCCTTTCTGTGACAGCCTACCAACAATACTGACCGACACCTGATGAGCTAGTCCCTGCAGCACAGTCTTTCTTGTGCCTACCAGCTCACTACTGCTTTTATAGCCTGAGTCCTCCTGGTCACGACTGAAAAACCTGCACCAGAATTTCATTCTCACTCTTTCTGAAAAAAGGGTAGTGCAATAACCATCTGGTTACAGGACAGGAGTTGTATATTTAAAGTTTGAATGATTATGACAATAATAGTTCATTCAGAGACAAGGTCTGGGTTTCCTTACACAAAATGCTTGTTTCACCTGCTCGCTCACAGGCATCCACTTGTTCACTGCAGCAGTTTTTTCTTTTTTTTAATATTTAAATATGTAATCACAAAAGTAGGAGATGGTCATTTAACTTCTCCAAGTAACTTCCTGAAGATAATGGCTAATCCTCCTGACTTATGCTCTTACCTCATAACCGGTTCAGCCGCTGTGTGTGCCCGATAGAACAGTGTGTATAAGTATGGCAGGAGGACGTAGCGCTCTCTAATGGCTTCCCTGATGATCTGGGTGTTCTTCTGCCCAAAGAGCCACGGTTCTCGCCGTTTGCTCTCCATGTTAGAATGACCTCTGAAGAAGGGCTGGTAGGCTCCAGCCTGATACCAGCGAACAAGTAATTCTGGTTCTGGATCGCCAATAAACCCTCCCACATCGGCTAGATATTGCGCAGACAAATAAAAATACACATTTTTGGAAATTATTCTGAAAAATGTGAAGTTCTCCTCTAACAAACATTCCAATTGTCTAAGTCCATGCATTTCACAGTGTGCTTGCAGCTCTGCTGTTGGGCAGCTGCTTGTCCAAATAAGAATGGAAAACTGGTGTAACAAGGTATCCTTCAATAAAAATCTCAAGAGAGCTTTTGGAGGCTGAGTGAGTGCCTTCCCAAGTGACAGAGGATTGTCCTGTCACAGTGATGCTATGGAACACCACCCGAAGACTGCTGCTCCAGATGAGGCAAACACTACGTAAGAGTTAATGGAGAAATGATGGCAAGAGCCCTGTTATTGGCTTTTGAAATGGGAACTAATATGTGAAACTGTCTGGAAAGGCACTGGACTGTTGAGCTTTCTACCATCTGTGTTGAAGACTGTCTGGGATATAAGCTTGGTGACACTAGTGATTTATGCATAGTGAGCAACTCCAGCTAAACACCTTACCTCCACAGAATGAAATCCCTGACATGCTGATGGTGAGAAGCATTGGAATGGATATTTTCAAGTAACCCCACTCTGCCGTGTTGTCTCCAGTCCACACAGCCCCTGGAAATACCCAGTTTCAGCATTACACAGGAAAGTTGGGCGTATGCTTCAGTTTATGCTTGCAGTTAGGGAAAGAAGACAAGAATGGTCATAAACTACTGGTGAAGTGCTGTTCATTGCAATTTTTTTTTTCTTTATACATGCATCCTCCTGAAATATGCAGTAAAAGTTACCACTCTACAACTATTTGAAAGGAGGCTGGAGGGAGGTGGGGGTCTGTCTCTTCTCCCAAGAAACAGGACAGGAGGAAATGACCTCAAGTTGTCCCAGGGAAGGTTTAGGTTGGACATTAGGAAAAATTTCTTCACCAAAAGGGTTGCAAAGCCCTGGAACAGGCTGCCCAAGGAGGTGGTGGAATCACGATCCCTGGCGGTACTTAAAAGACCTGTAGATGTGCTGAGGGACGTGGTTTAGTGGTGGACTTGGCAGTGCTGGGTTGATGTTTGGACCTGACGGTCTTAAAGGTCTTTTCTAACCAAAATGATTTTGTAATTCTGTGGAAAGCAGGTAGTTTGTCACAGGATACAGGTTGTTATTCTGCCTTTAACTTGTACATACTTTTGACAGACTCTCCTGATTTTTTTTTTTAATCACTTGCACTCTTATGAGCTCACCATGTCAATATTTCTCAGATAGTTTCTGTCCTCTCTAGACTTAACTGCTGCACACCAAACTTAACAGAACAAAGCAACATGATAGACATACAGCTAGTATGTCCTTACCATACTTCTGTGATCCAGCAAAGAAAGATCGTGTGAGGACAAATGGTCTCTCTTTTCCTGAAGAACGTCTGATGAGTCCTTCTGCAGTTGCCATTTGCTGAAAATCATGAATATGAAAGTCAGTCAGGAAAATTAAGAAATCTGTACCCACAAATAATACCTATTATTAAAGCAACACTTCTTTACTATAATATACTTGAACAACAACAACAACAACAAATTAATATTGTGTAGTCACAGTTACTATCATTTACATGGTTATGGTAGAAAGGCATAGATGTTGTCACATTTTCTTGTGACCACCAAGTTTATTTCAAATATAGCAACATCCAGCACAGCAGAGTTTCAGTCCTGGATGGAGGTTACAGAATACCTACCACTGTGTAAATTACCACATTAGACGTACTCTATGAGAATAACTGCTGGTTTGTGTCTCCAGATACTCTACCTGGTAGAATCCGTAGAGGTTGTGTACTTCCCGGTGCTCCCAGTTGTTGTAGTGCACAGCATCTTTCTGCATTGTTAGTTCTGCCCCTTTAAAGACTGAAGGCTCATTCATGTCATTCCATACATAGAGGATATTAGTGGATCCCTGTGACACAGGGTTGCAATTAGGATGTAACAGAGCCATTGCTGTGACTTAGTGTATTTATCTCTAGCGGGTGTCAGACCAGTCTGGGGTATGAGTAGAAACAGCAAAGCAAGACATGGTAATTATACTCCTGTGGTCACTTGAATGCTGCCAGTCATTCATCTCTTCCGTCTTGGTGGCCCTTCTGGTCAGGGTGGCAGCCTACAAGCCCACTTAATTTTTGCAATTCTTATAAAACTCAGTAGGTACTTGCTATTTCTGCCTTCTGCTGAGGGAAAGGAGGCAGGGGAAAGGGAAGTATTGAACAGCCAAGAGGAAAAATTCAGAGAAGACCGGAAGAAAAAAACTGGAGAGGAAAAGCAGCATGGGGGATGTCTACTAAGGCAGTGATTTCAACAACTCTACTGCAAAGCAAAACTTTGGGGTGGAAGGGGGGAACTGGACGTGTCCAACAGTGTTCATTCAGATGCTTTCAGCACTAGACAGGGATACTGGAAGGAAGATCAGAGTGAAGTGACCATGAGCTATGAGAGCACACCTACAATCACTCCTTGTGTGCTATCATGGTAGTAAAAGCTGGGACTGTAGTCACTGTGTTAGATTATGGATTGGTTGCTAAAATGCAGTTTGGCCATCTTACTGCTGCAGCTATTTGAGCAGCTTCACTGGTGGCATATGGGTTCCAACTTTCTTAGTGTAGACAAGTCCATAGAGAAAATCCTTTAGTGGTACTTCAGCTTATCAAGATATTTTCCTCTACATTATGATAATACAGCTAGAAAAGCCACCAACTTGCTTAGCCAGTAGTTTTATCTTCTCTCTTTTCCCCATTTTCAGGCTTCCTGGGATATGTATATCAAAGCAAATAAATACACACCTTGTATGTTTTGAAGGCAAATTGATCTGCATACCATTTTCGCACTTCAGGATTGGTGAAATCCAGGTAACAAGAGGAACCTGTGGATGTGGGAGATCCCAATTATTTACCTGATTTTAAGAGCAGGCATGCATTGCCTTTGCACTTAAATACAGTGCCCTAAAGCTAGGATGCCTTCCACAATGGGAAACAATAATGTAGTTGCTATTGTTTCTGAGATAAAAAGACCAAGAGAAAATTCCAGGCTGACTTTGAACTCAATACAGCCCTTGTGTGTTCTGCAGACCAACACACACAGAGTCTGGAGGTCTGAAGCTCAGCACCATTTAAGGATGGCTGCTAGCAAACTGAAATAAGATCAGATATGAACAGGAAGCCCAGGAGAGACAGCACCCCTGGTATTTTGAGCTCAAACAAGAAAGTGTCACTGAGAACCTGAATAACTACATCCTGCCATACTATTAGAAGTTGTAATATGTCCTTGATTTTTCCCATATTCATTCCTTTGCCAGGATTGTGAACTTTCTATCTGTAAAGAAGGGGAGAAACCTCCTTTGCTTCTCCACAATGTGATCTCCTCATGAAAAACAACATGTGAAATCACTACATTATAATCGAATCACAGTTTTTAGTATCAGGATTCACTTAATTTCATCCAGCCTACATAAACCATGCTCACTGCAACAGATCCAACTGCAGTTCTGTTACCCAAGACAAATTAGGATTAGGGATGGCTGTTCTGATCAACAAATCCAACTTTTTTAGCTTGAGGCACTGGGACTTTTTGTAGATCCAACAGGCATAAAAGAGGAAATTGTACAGCTGAGGCCATTAGAACACAACTGTACCAAAGAAACCAAAAAGTAATTGAAATTATGAATATTTACAGAAAATGCAAGGAATGTAAACATTTAATCCCACTTCTATGGGTCCCAATTAAACTCTTATGCAAATTTAAAAAAATAAACAGCTTAACATAGAGACAGTGTTTTTTTACCTGGCCAACAGATGCCCTCAAAATCTTGCCCATTTCTGTCTTTCACAAAATATCCCTTGTCTTTTGCCTGGGAGTACAACCTATACATGGGATCAACCTTAATGTGTGGATCTACTATGACGACAAGCTGCCAGAATGAGAAAATAAAATGCATCATTAGCATCAACTGTACTGAATAAAACAGTAAGAGTTGACTTTTTATAATAGGCACAAAATAATTAGATTTCAGGTAAAGAAGCTAGTTTTGTCTCTAATTTTAGAAAGCAGTTACCAGCTCTTGTATATACTTCGTTAGACTTATGTATAATAGCTGAATTTACAATGAGGGCATGAATTCATCCTTCGCCCTCTGAAATAAGGGCCAAAACCCCAATGTTTCAGATAAAAGCAAGTAACCCAACCCCTGAAAACACTATGTTTAATTCACTGCTGTATTCTGTGAATGGGAAAGTATCTGATTTCTGTGTTCACGTCCCTGCTTAAAACCATTTGCCTTATGACTTTTAAATAAATCTTAGTTTCTATAGTGTACAATGGCAACAGGTTTCTTATTTTTTTAATGTTCATGTATTACATTTTGCAGTTACTTTCTGCTGTCAATTAAATGCCTTCCTACAGCTCCAACTAAGACATTATAAAACTTCAATGCTATTTCAACAGTCCCCAGTACATAGACTTTTGGCAAAGATGAAGTATTAAGCAGTTCCACAACTTTTAGATATTAACTGTGTATATTTTAATGCTTCTATAATTCCAAGGAAAACATTTTAGCTGTAGAAGCAGAAATAAAGACTAAGTAAGCTAACAGACTGTACATCATAGTGGGACTTCAACAGCAGGAAAAATCATTTAATTTATGATAAGTAATCATATCAACATAAAGAACAAATCCCAACTAGTATAAGCAGAAAATAAAAAGTATTATCAATACAAAGAAAAGCTGAAGCAAGGATAGCAACTACCAATGGTGAATGCTCATGTTAAGTAGAAAAAATTTCCACTGTGCACATCAAGGAGAGCAGTGGGCTGCTTCTGTAAGATAGAACTTCACAGGGGTCAAACTCAGCCTGATGGTCAGGGTACAGAACAAACTATGAAATAATTAAATGGCACAAGAAGCTGAATTAAACAAGCTTGTGCACTGGAAGCATCAACAGACTGCAACACGGTCTAATTTACTGTGTTGGAGTTGAACTCTTTCTAGTACCTGAAGTACCTTGGTTTAAAGTTAGATTGGGTAGCTTCACACTCAAAGAAATATTTTCTTTCTTTCTTTCTGTTATATTATTTACCTTGCGTTTTTTCTTCCTGAGATGTTCTTGCATCTTTCTGGGGTTCTGGAATTTCTTTTTGTCCCAAGTAAAATACCTCTTGCCATCTGTGTGCTCTATGTCCAGCCATATCACGTCATAAGGAATGTCATGTTCATCAAAGCCAGCATCTACTGCCTTGATATCTTGCTCATCCTCATAATTCCACCGGCACTGATGGTAGCCCAGAGAAAAAAGGGGGGGCAGAGCTTGAGTGCCTAGAAAGAGTATATGAAGATAACACTGTTAATACCCTTCAGGATTTTATCTAGAAACTCTGGAAAAGTTAACATGATTAATATGTATGTCTAGAGCTAGGAAATGCTGGCATAAGTTGAGTCTAGAGCATGTTCATACCAAAATGACTGAACTCTTGAAATAACAAACATTACAAAGAGCTCAACAGCCATAAATAGCAGAGGGCCGTAATAATATGAGAGTGAGAAGGAACTTGCAGTTCCATGATATTCAAGTGTTATTCCAGTAATCAGTGTAATTTTGTTCTTTTTGATGGTGACTGGCCGTTCCAGCTCCCTGTGTCTCCTCTCTTCACCTAAAGGAGCACTTCCAGATAGCAGTAATTATGCTGGCTTCTCAATTAGGGCCAAGTCTGACCAGCTGCAGATGCTAGGGAAAACAAGAATGGAGGCCTGTGTTCATAATGCAGTGTGGGAACAACTGGCCCCCTGCACACAATGGGCTAGGTAAATATTAAGCCACTCTTGGGTACAGTGTGTTCCTCAGGGAATCTCCCAGGCAAACGTGCCATACTGACTCCAGTTATGTGAGTTAGTACCTGTCAATTGTGCAAACTGCTTGAAGTTATCAAATGCAGTGGGTCCCATCAATAGGAAAACATCAATGATCCCGCTCTCTGACATCCAGCGTACATCAGTTAGAGGCACTGCTCTTTGCTTAGCAGTGTCTGCAGCAGATCCAGATGGCATATGCTTTGAAGGAAACCAAGGTAAAACTGAGTATCTCTCTCTATCAAACTTATGTTCGATGAAGCAGCAAAGATGGACCCCCCCCCCCCCCCCCAATTCACTAACACATACCTGGCAGGTATTAGGAATACACACTGAATGTTTCTTATATATCCTTCATAAAGCCTTTACCTTGCATACTGCTTATACAAAATAGAGTAATAGTTAATGAGGAAAAATGGATACAGAGGGGCAAAGTAATTAAATCTGTTCCGTAATTAAAGACTATGCATTTTCTGTAGGTTCTTTGAGTAATATCTATAACTATGTCATAAGTAATAAAGAATATTAATATTTTTAACCATGTGATAAAGTACTGGAATAAAGTGAGATTATTTTTTTTTTATCTCATGGTTTCAATTTTAACAGAATTCATGTCTGTGTTTCAAGAGTTGAATGAGTTCATTTCTTGAACATATTATGTTTCCTGAAGGTCAATTACATTACACAGAGGAATGGAACTGCTAAGCAGAAATGTAGCAATTCCAAGAATTTAGAAACTCAGAAAAATTCCTCAAATCCAAGAGATTGTCAAGGTTTCTGTCCACCATTTTTCTGTCTGCTACATCCACCTGTGTAGATTTTTTTTTTCTGCTCCAAAATTACATTATCTCCTCTCTGCCTCCTCCTGTAGACTTGTTAAAATACAAGTTCTATAACTGGACTCTTGAAAGAAGTCATCTCCTTGTTCTTTTCAGTGGTTTAATACAACAAATATAGCACTAGGGAGGACAGGAGGAAAAGGCAGACAATTCTTCATTAGAGAGCAAAAGATGAATCTCCAATAAAGTTATTTTCCTGTTGGCCTTGCCCTGGAGTGTCTTCTTTCATTATTAAATGCTGTGGAATGTGAGCAACTCTCACCTCAGCTACTGCTTTTGTACTAATATCCACCAGCGTTTCTGAAGAGTTCAGCCAGAAGATCCCTGAAGTTCTGTTAGGCTTGTGTGCTAGGAGAAGGGGCACTGAACCATAAATGCCTATTTTGTCATGTATCTTGTGGCCGAAGATATCCAAATTATAAAGCCGGTAGGCGTCACCATCACTAGGACAAACAGACAGATGTGTTTGTTACATGTAAGCATCCTGCACTAGCCCAATTTTAACTCTATTGCTATTCCACTAAACTCCGTGAGCACTCTGTGTTATGGTCTTTTGTTTAGCACCCAAACCTGAAATGTGGACAGACTACATTACTGCTTCTTTGCTTTGGTCCTAGCTGTCTGAATCAAGCAACACTTTTGCTGCCGGTGAGACTCCTGTTCACTTGCTCTAAGTCCTAAAATATGAATTCTGAACTCTTCCATCCTCCCACGGTTTTGCTCTTAAAAGAGCTATGTTTAAACATAACCAACTCTGCAATTCAGAAAAAAGTACATGTAAAACTGAGAGAGAACAGAAGGGGTCTCACTCATGAAATTGCAAAGTGGAAAAGGAAATCAGAACTTACTCCTTGGGGACAGGGACTGTATCGTTAAAATAAAACATATTCTATACATATCTGAAGCTGTTGTCTGCATTAAATTATTAAGACAATGTTATAGCTCTCCTCTGCAAAAATGATACTGATTTCACCAGCAATCTGCCAACTTTACCTGGTGTTTTTGAGAAGCAGTCCTTCTGTGTGTTGTGGTATTCCATAAACATGGTCAAATCCATGCAAAGAGAAGTCCATGCCTACAGAACTAGGACCTGTGGGAATAACATTAACAGAGAAGAACACAGAGTTCCATTCTCAGCTGTAGCTCAAAGTAAAAGAGCAGAGCAACCTAACTGAAAAAAATAATTAAAAATCAGGTTTTAATAATTAGCTGTTTCATACTGCTTTCAATTTCACTTCCGTTATTACTTCTGTACTATAAAGGTAACATTTTAAAAAGATTTTGTTGTATTTATTTTGACTTTGATCAGCCTAAGAAGATAAAAGTAATCACTTTAATAGAAAAATAACCAAAACCATGTAATAGTGGGTTGCTTCGTTACTCTGTAGTGAAACTGCTTAAAATTATCTCGTGTTTCTATCCCAGTACCTACAAGCCAAGCTTTGCAGCACAGTAGTACATCAGAGTGGACTTTCAGAGTCAGAGTTTCCTGTTTTCTACTGCTTTTCAGCCTCAGGCAGGGGAGTAGAATGTGCAAGAGTCTCTGTCAGTGTTATAATTTTGTCACGTTACTGAATCCAGAGCAACTTCTGGCAGGTAGCCAGAGATCCTGTAGACTGACAAGCAGTGGCTTCAGGATCAGAACCTGACCATATGGACTTTATTTCTCCAGCACAGAGAAACAAAAAAACGTGATGCTGGCCTAATACATCCAAAACAGCAGGAACAACAAGGGCAACAGCTTCCTGCCCCTCTGTGTCTTGACTGTGAGCTGAAGAGGCTCCTGTCACCAAAAGGAAGCTCTTTTCGGACTTCCCTCTCCCTACTGCAGCTGCTGGATAGTGCTCATTGTTGTAAAAGTCTGCATGATAGTAGTAATGGACAAAGCTAACCAACTCAGTTTATGTAGAATACAACTGGATAGACAGCAGATGGTTGTAAATGTAGGTAATTAATAATTTAGATTGTATTTGAGCTACTGGTCTACATGTTTCTACAGCCTTTTTCTTATTCTGCTTAGTATTTCCTTTTCTAGTCCCCCACTTAAAAAGAGTTTGTGACAATTATTAACGCTTAGATAACATGATTTCTGATATGTTGTGAGGATAAACTACAAGTGAAATCAATGTTGTGAACTGATACTGAAAAAGAAAAAGAAAAAATGGAAATAATGCATTATATATTAGTCAGCCAATCCAGGTCGGGTTATGCTGTATCAGAAAGGGCACACAGTGAGCTGATGAGATGGGTTATGTTTAACATGTTCGATAAATCTAATGAATATTTCCAGTACTTCTGTCAAATTTATTACCCATCACTGATATCTGATAGTCGAGTTAAAAGAAGGAATGAGTGAGTCATTGACAAGCATTAAGCAGCTAAACAGAAAGCAGACAGAAATATGAATGAACACAGGTATATACAATGCAGTAAAGGTGTTCTCAGAACTAGACTGAGACTTACCATGAGCTTTGATGTCTAAGAAACTACCAAATTTCTCTTGCCAGAGACCGAGATCCTCTTGTTCCTCCTGCATGAACAGAAATAGCTAAGCTAGCAAATGCAACTGCTCACACCATGTATTTCTATGAAAAATATTCTTATTCACATAAGATTTATACATTGCTAACTGCTTTTTTTTTCCCCCCAAATATTGTTAATATAAATAAATCCAAAACACTATTCAGATCCTGCTGCAGGAATTTACACTGAAGAACTGAAGTGCTAGTAGAGCACACATGGACCACAGAAGTAATACCTGAGGTCTTGGGTACAATCATAAAATGACAGAATAGCTCAGGTTGGAAGGGACCTTCAGAGATCATCTGGTCCAGCTTTCTGAAGGAAAGGGAGCCTAGATGAGAATATCTAGCACCCTCTCCAACTGCATCTTGAAAACCTCCAGTGATGGAGATTCTACCACATCCCCAGGGAGGTTGTTCCAGTGACTGATTGTTCTCTCTGTAAAAATTGTCTTTCTTCTGGATGTTGAACATGATTATGAAATGCAAAAATTGCATAGATGAAACCAAACAGGAACGCCTATACAGAGAGAAACCAACCCACTCCCCTGAACAGTAAGGGTCGGACAATAAAAAAAACCTCTCCAGACTTTCCTGAGTCCTGTGTGCGTAACTGATACTTTTATCCTCCTTCAAATTTTGAGCCTTGTGCCCTGCTATTCATTGTCCTAGAACTTCCACTTTCTGCAGTGTCTTTCCTGGTTTTCTTTCCTACATTCATTCCAGAAGAAGCAGAAGTGGCCTCCTGCAGCTGTTTGACTCCCCCAAAGCAAGCCCCCTCCCTGGCAGAACTCAGAGTTCAGACACAAGTATGCTGAAGGCAGCATAACTCCTGCCATTTATAACAGCATGGTGGAGTAAGCAGCCATCTGCTCTTCAGGAGGCTAAAATTACATCATGGACATAACTCCTGAGAAAACTGGTATGTGCCTTTAAGCCCTGCCAGGACCTGGCCTTTTTTCAGAGAGAATCTTACTTAAGCATGAATGTATGTGGAGGTGTATTTTTGGACTGTAATAAGCCAGGTCTCGTTCTTTCGAAATTTTCTTTGCCATGAACACGTAATTTCAAAATGACCCAATATCGCCACAAAACTCCCTTCTATACATCTCTACTCCAAATCAAATGAGAGAACAGAAGAGAAAGAAATTTTAAATAAAAGGCCATGAAAAAAACCCAAACACTTTTCAGGTAGATCTTGACTGATGCCTTCTACGGCCCTGGTAAAACACACAAACCTTTATTCAACTATGAATTTGCAAAATATCTCAACATGAAATAAGGGGTCTTTTTGAATTTCACTGAAAAGTGGTTAGACTATGTTTGTAAATATAGTACTGGAAGAAAGGAACACGTGATTCTAATTCTCTTTTCTACAAAACTTCATTCTGGAATTGCAGTAAACATGGGTTACCTTAGAGGAATCACTTGCTGCCTCTTTGTTTTTTGTTGCTGGTTTTCTAGCAAAAACAAACAAATAGAAATAATCAGTTTATTGTTAACCTAAGGAAGGATTTCAAACAAAAAATTGCCTTATATATTATAAGAGTTTTGGTGCTTGATTATTCTGAAAATTGATGTCATAGTTGAGAGCTCTAACTGGCAAATCATGTCAATATTAAATGTCTCAAAATAACCTTCACTCCATAACTGAGTTAACTCCTTGGCCTTTCACATTTTTTCTATCTGCATCAGCATTTTACCTGCCTAGAAGATCCTCACTTCTTTGTCATTGTCTGTTAAGGGCCCTCTGTTAATTGCAATTTTAGAAATAATACTCTCTAGGACAGATGCTTGCTATGCTCTTTTTGAAGTCATGACATGACCTGCACTGTGGTTTCTCACCCTTCCAGCACTTTGCAGTGGGACTGACCTGTAAAGTCCTGCAGTTGTATGGCACATTGTAAGTTGAACAAAAGTTACTTCAAGAGCTTATACGATGAATAAAACTTACCAAAGAGTTAAGTTTAGTCATAAAAGGAGATTAAACTAATAACCTCATCATACTACCATCACTCATTCCCAAGAGAGACAAGGGGTACTTCAGTGTTTTACAGAACTGACCATTAAATGAGGTTAGCATTTTGCACATGGCTGCTGCAAGGGATTAAAAAAAGTCTGCAGTTAGTTAATCTAGAAATTCTTTGTTAAAACTTCACCGTTGTATTACTGGTACGAAGGAAAAGAAAAGACAGATGTCAATGCGTAAGAGCTTCTATCACAGAAATCGAAATTCCATAAAATTGTTTCTTATCAGCTACAACACAATCAGTACATACTACGATGTGATAGACAGATACTGTACCTATCACTAGGAGGTGGTTGTAGGTGCTCAAAATACAACAACCCGTTGGAATTCATGCTCAGAACAGTCTCACCCTTGGACTGTAGCTCAATCTGGAAGGGGTTTGCTGTGACTTGAAGTTTGTAGTCCTCGTTAGCACTTGACAGCAGCAAAATACCTGCCTCCTTGTGGGATATGGAGAGTCTGGCAAAGGAAAAGCAACAACAGCTTTTCATAAATCAGCAGCACACAAAATCCACTGTACCTAAGTAACAATTTGAAACAAAGAGGAATATTCACATACGTTATAAAAACATCAAAGCTAATGTTGAGGCAAAAAAACCTGAAATATATGCTGTGTTCAGGGTTTACTGCACAGTGCAACAGGTGGCTATAGATCTGCCATCAAAACTATCCAGAGTTTGCATTCCTCCCACATAAACAGGTAATGTCTTAGGGAAAAATGACATGTCATAACAAGTAAGCTATTTTCTGATTTGGTCAAATAGCCTCAAGTTTCTTATGGATACAACAAAACTTTTTCTTATGTATTTAACACGAATTTTTGAAAGCAAATTTAACCACATGCATTTTAATTTTCTCTTCCTGTAGCAACTTTGTACTGTAGAGAGAACTGTACTGTACCACAAAAGAGGAAGGGAAAACACTCTTGAAAAAGAAGCTGTAGAAGTTACTAAGGTGCTAAATCATCTTCCCATCACTTACCTTTGGGTGGTAGGTTCCTTTATAAGAACATCAGGAACTTTGTATCTTGCTCTGAGAGGAGATACCTCATCAATTTTAATCCTGAAAATATTGCCTTCTATTTCACAAATTTCTACTTGTAGAAGAACCTGGGAACAAACAAACAAACTAGCAGTGATAAACAATACCAGCTTTTCAAGGTAACATCACCAAACGCTGTCTAGAAAAAAAAACATGCCTGCTATCTGATTTAATGTTCTTTAGCATTGCTGAGCAACAATCATCATCCATATGAATTTACACCAGCTAACTACTTCTCCCCTTTGAAGAAGAAACTCATTTTAAGTGAACTCTTTATCTTCAAGTCTCTCATTTTGCAGCTCTCCCCACAAGCAGCATGGAAAACAGGAGTAGCATACACTAATCTCAAAGTTTGGACCATTTCACTAATGTGCTGTCAAGGTAAAAGTGAAATACTACTGAGATGTAGGCCTTTTGCAAAACCAACAGTGCTCTGTGTTGACTGCTATTCAGTGGTGCTGACACTGATGAACTGTCAGAAAGACACCTAAAGAAAATGCATAATAGTGCCCTACCAACTGTTACTTGCTATTTTAGAGTTCAGGGAACTGGGAAGTCTGTTCTAGCTCATACAAAATGATTCTTTTTTTTTCTTTTTTTCCTTGGAGGATCCCTATACCACAAGTCCCATCTTCTTCCCTATTTTTTCCTTTCTTAATCTTTTCTCTCGTGAGACGCAAAACTGGCTGAGAATTTTGGCCTGATACCTTTTCCCTCTACCTGGACGCCAATAAGTCCTGCTCTCTTGAAAAGAATGAAAGAATGAGAGGCATCATAGCAGAGGAAGTGTAGACAAGAGAAAAAAGATTCATCTGGAGTTCCATAATCTGAGGAGGGGTTAGGTTGCCTATTCCCTGAGTAAATCTGCTAGCTGCTACACTGTTACATTGGAGAAATAGAAGACACCCCTCTTCCTAGCTGTCTTTGTAAATGCAAAGAAGAGTTCTTTTTCTCCCCCAGAAATTGCCCTTGAGCAAACAAAAAGACAAAGGTATGGTTAGGAGGTGCTGGAACACAGGTCTTCTTATACCATTACAGAAAAAAAACCCAAACATTTCGGAATAGTGGAGAAAACTGAACTAAAACCAGTATTTTTTTTCAGATAAAAGGAGTTCTATTCCAATTTTTCAGAGAGTTGTTAAAGATTTTTTTTTAAGTTCCTTGAAATACCTGTTCTCCTTGCACAGTCTCAACCTGTCAAATAAATACTGACTGGTAAGGACATCTTTTGGCTGATATTTTTCGTATCTTAAATACTATCACTGAAGAATCTCAAAACCTGAAAATATTATCAGACTTGTTGATAATACTCACTGCTCTTTCTCTTAGGCTGGGTGGGATCTCACCTTATTCTCCTCATGAATAATTTGGAATTTGACATTCTCATCACTCAACATCACTGAATCCAACAGTGCCCGATAGAAGGATCTTCCAGGATGTAGAAGTTTCTGACGCCTGTCAAGACAGAAAATAATTTTTGGTCTCCCTAATCGTTGTGGCTTAGATCACATAGAAGGCCATAATATTGTTAGAAACGTTAACTAAATAATTTTGTCTTAATTTTTTTTAAGAGCAATTATTATCAGTGCTTCAAGTCAAGGGGAAAAAGAAGTATAGTTCTGAGCACATATACGTGTTTATGAATGAGATGTTAAGGTGGTTCGGTCACTCATCACCACTCTATATGGTTTTTTGAAACAGTAATAGTTCAATAATTTAAGAGTCCAACTAAATTCTCAGTTGCCCAGTCAGATTCTTCTTCTTTCCATGACCCCAGAAATTTCATCTGAATAATCTGGTTTTCATTTTCTGTCATATACCCCTGCTTGGTCTGCAACCCCCTGATGAACAGCTTCTCCTTTCCGTGTTGATGAAGCAGTATATGTTTGTAACTTGTAACCTCCTGAATACCCATGGAGGAAATAGTTTTTCAACAAGCCTATTGACTACAGAGTTTTAACTACAGCTTTTGGCCCTGATGATGTTTTTAGGACAGAGTCCCCAGAACAGAGGCTCTTTCAACTGTTTGTAGAATGCTCCTTGACGAGCCCAGGTTTTATGAACTATTTGAAGATAAGTGTCTTGGAGGCTACCTTAAAGGGAAGCTTCTTCATTAGTAAACTGACTTTGTTTCCTTGCAATAGACATTGCACAAATGTAAGCAATCAGATAAAGGGTTCCTGGTAAAAGCAGAGCATAGACAGGATCTGATACTTGCCAAAGTGTGACAACCTCCTGTTGAGGAATAAGATGTGTTACGGTAAACTGGCGACATGCTAGAAAGGGCTGGTGTGAAAAGAGGAAGGAGTCCTGCTCACACTGGTAAAATGTTATCTGGGGGTTTCTGAGCGTAATTTCCTGCAGAACAGAAATTATTACTGAAATTGTAACCCAAATGTCAGTGACTAATTGGTAAAAGTGGGCAATCATCCCTTTCACTCAAGCAGCAGGGGATGGAGGATGGGAGGAATAAAAGGTGGAGGAGAGGTATCTCAGAAATGGGATGAGAAGTATCATATAACTTAAGCTGAGCTTTAAGGTATTAATAACGTAGAATTTAGATTTGATGCTGAATTCTGACCTTGGTACTTGTTCAACAGGACTGCAATCATGTATGCTATTGTCACAGAGACAGTGTCTATTGAGAATTCTGTTGTTTTGAATTACGGATATTTAAGAAATAACCACATCAAGAAAAAACTTGTGTTTGTACATATAGCTAAAATATTCCTGGGGCTTTGCCTGATGAGAGGACTGATTCTTTTGAATTTTACAGAAGAGGTTTTGGATACAAGATTCCACCTTTTAAAATATGCTCATTATTGCGTGCTGACAGGTGAGTGCAATGCTCACTTTGAAAGATAAATCCTGTAAGTAGCAGATTTACTGTGGATAATAATAAATGTGTAACTAGTTCCTGTATCTTTTAATAGTATTCGTTTTCTGGTTGGTTGGTTGGTTGGTTGGTTGGTTGGTTGGTTGGTTGGTTTTTTTTAAGCCCTAAACTACAATTCTTCTCTTTACCTGTAAAAAGCAATCTGGTTGCATTCCTTAAAGGTGCTTTTTTCCACAGCCTCATCTTGGACACTAGAAAGAGCAGACAAAGAAAATGTTTGAATGTGTTCACCAAACACCAGGAGAATGATCAGATGATGAGGGTCTTCCTCAAGAGGGGTAAGGATTAAAGAAAGTGAAGACAACTGTGGTGACATAAAGTGTTGAACTTTGAACTACTGTGTGTGGATATGGGAAGAATTTCTTACACATTTAGTTACATACTAGAACACTTCCCTTCAAACTTTGATAATTTTGGCAAACAATGAATGTGTGACTAACAGAGCTGAGTTTCAGCACAACTGAATTCTTGTGGCTTTGCATTTTGAAGCCAGTCCTTCCATTTAAATATTATGTTCCAGTAATAAAAGTGGAGAAACAGGAAGGATTGGCAGAAAAGGAGTAATCCTGCACCCTTCCCTTCTACTTGCAGTGGGACTGGAGAGGGAGGGAGGCTTCTGATGGCCCTGCTGACAGCTCTGTGTTCTTTCTAGGCTTGAAGTAACTTTGAGATCTATTAGATAACACTAAATTTTTGGCTTGCCTGAAAAAAATGCAAAGCCAGTAGCGTCTATCATCAAAATACTTCCCAGAACATGCCGAGTTCAGACACACACGGAAGAGAATAGGGTGTTAGTACTGGCAGACAACGAACTTTGTGTTTATAAAATATTTATTAATTATATACATGCAACATGTAAAATGAAGATGTCAGCCATGAAGACAATTTTTCACAATTTTTGTGAACCAAATATTAACAGACCTGGATTATTATTAGAGACCTCACACGACATATTTGGTCAATTTAGCCCTTCCCATTTTTGCCTGAAGACACGGGTGCATTTTCGGTTTTTTCGCACCAGGGCTGCGGAACCCGCGGCCGGGTACGCGAGAAGGCTTTGCGCTGGCAGGGGCTGCGGGGACAGCACCGCCACTGCCACCTCTCGCCTGCCCCCCACCCCCGGCCGATTTCTGGTGCCGGGCCCGCCCCCCGCGGAAAGCTTTGCGGCAACACCGGGAGCCGTTACCGGGCAGCGTTACCTGACTTCCCCCGGTGTGACCGACTCCATGGCGGAGCTGCCCCGAGCGGCCGCCGGCGGGGAGAAAGGGGTGACGGCCCGTCACCGGCGGCAAGGCCCGGGGTGCCCCCCAGAGGGAAGAGCGACAGCCGGGGGCGTAGGGACGCTTCTCCTGTAGGGGCCTGGCTGGAAGCCCGATCGCGCCGCTCTGTCACCGGGCAAGCCGGCGGGCACCGAGCGCGGCCGCGGCGCAGATTGACACCCGGGGGCGGTGACAGCCCGAGCTCCAGCCAGGGAGCGGCTCCGCCCCCCGCGCCGCTCCCGCCGGCCCACGACAGCCGCGTCCCACCGCGGGGAGCGGAAGAGGCGCGGCTAACGCGGCAGCGGCCTCCGTGCGGCGGGATGGCGGCGGCGCCGCGTTCCGGGGGGCGGCGGCGGCCCGAGGCCGTCCTGCTGCGGCTGCTGGCG
>WTSP01014764.1:0-13133 GCA_025331215.1 Actenoides lindsayi | reverse complement strand
CGGCGGCCGAGGAGAGGAGGTCGGGCGGGCGCGGAGGCCACCTCTGAAGAGCCGGCCGGCGGACAGGACAGGGCAAGGCAGGGCAGGCCGCCGCACCGCCCCTCCCCGGGAGCCGCCCCGGCGGCGCCCCGCCGAGCCGAGCCAGGCCCAGCAGCGGCGGTGTGGGGTGTTGGTTGCAGTAGGGGGGGAGGTCTCCGCAGCTCCCCTCCTCGCAGCCGAGCGGGGCGCGCCGCGCGCGCGCCACTTACCGCCGCTACCGCCGGGCTCTCCCGCCGCCGCCCCGCCCCTGCCCTTCCCCCTCCCCGGGGCGTGGCGGAGCGCGGGCCGCCAGCCACGCCCCCTTGCTATCGCGAGAGCGGGCGGGAAGGGGAGGGGCCGTCGTCATGGCAACGCGAAGCACGCTACTTAAACCGCACCTCCCTTCCGTGGCTCCGCCTGCCAGCCCGAGGGAGCCATTGAAAAGGCCCGGACGCGGGACTGCGCGTTCCTAGCCTCGGGCCGTCGTTGGGAAGCCCTGGGCTCCCGGGCGTTCTAGTCAGCCGACCCCCGCTCGCCTCGGTGGTGTCGTTTGCTGTGCCGTCGGAGAGGACCCGCTCCGGAGGACAGGCCTTCTCCCGGCCTGGCGGATGGCTGCGGTTGTGTCCCTCCGGACCAGGGGGCTGTGGCAGAGTTCGGGGTGTATATTATTAATGGCCAAAAGCGGGGAGACTGCGTCACAGGCAACTCTGCTCGGTCTGGGTGTGCCGGGAGGGCCGCGTTCCATGCGGTGGCTGTGCTCCCCGGCAGTTGGAATGTCGGGGTTCGTGCCCTTGCTTCAGGGCACGACTCGGGTCAGGTCCCCATGAGAAGGCCATCGGTTGCTTGTGAGGGTGAGTGTCACAGGATGGGGTCTGCTGGGGTGCGTGGGTAGGGAGCTTTGCCTGGGAGCAGGCCCAGCCTGCGCTGGTTCCCGTAGCTAGTCTGCGCAGTGGTCACCCTAGCCTTCAGGAGCTACCTGGAAAGGGAAAGCTTTGCTGTGTTGTCAGAGGAGCTGTGCTTGGAGGCACGGGGGGAGCACGGCTTCAGAGCACCAGACACTTTTAAGTCCAGTAAAGTAAGATTTGTTTAGTTGTAAATTCTGAGTTAAGAAGGACACATTTGAGGAGGATGGTGGGACACTGAGTGACTGAATATGTAGTTTTTTTCTACAACATGCTAAGCATTTTTAACAATTAAATCCTAAAATCACATAATCTAATTTTATCTGCACTGAAATTGGATGTAATACACTTACTGGAGGAGAGATTGCATTTCAACAATCAGTGACAGTTTATGTGGTTATCAGCATAAGCTTCACCTAAAATCACAGAACAGAAAAACAGTGTGAAGAGAGAGATAAAAATCATTGCTTTTGAATACCCACTGAATTCAACACAGTTAACTTGATTGAACTCCTTAAAATCATAAGCAAGATCAAAGGATTGAAATTGGAAAAAAAGCATCTGGAGTATATTGTGTACTGGGAGATGCAAGAGAATCTGTGTATGTACCCCAAGGGTCCTGTATGAACAGAACAAGCCAATGTTCTGTCTTCAAAGCTCTCTGATTTCCTAAGAGCCATGTAACTTCTGCTGTTCATTCCTACCTCAACAATCAGGCTGTGTAGACCCACCAAGTGTGGATTCTTTTCAAGTTGAGCTTTATTAAAACCAATTTCAACCTTATAAACAGGCTTATCTACTGCTTAAAACACATTAAAGTATTACAGCTGATAAATATCATTATATAAAGTTGTTGTCACAATGATTGAATATTGAGACCACTAGAAACATACTACTGGATATAAAAGCATGATATGATAAGGAATTGCCATTGCCCTAAAACACCCTAAAACTGTAACAGGCATTTTTTTTTTCTCCCCACATGGCTGCCAGTCCCATTTGAAATGGGTGGATACTCAAACTATGGGAATATGCTGGAGCCAAGGTCCTTTAGCATTATGCTGCATAGAAACAGGACATGGCTGGGAGGTATGTGTCATGGTACAAATTTCTCACTGCACATGTACATGTCACCAGTGTTCCCATGCAACTGCTGCCTTGTTCCAACAGGGCGGAATTCTGCTTCTTGTCATGTCACAGGATGAGTGACAGCCACTGAGAAAGCAGGTCCACACCTGTCTGAATTGGTCTCCATCAGATTGACTTTACTGGGTCGGGGTCCAGCTGCAGGAAAGGAGTTGGTGTTCTAGATCCTGTTTGATCAGTAAAGAAATCAGTCCAAGATCTCTGATACTTCCTTGGATTTCTAGTAGTTCCCCAGTTGTTATGCATGGACAGTAGCTTGTTGAAAGTATTGTAGCTGCAAACATTAAAAGATGAAAATAAGCTACAGTGAAAAGAATTGGCAAAAATCATACTAAACTGCCTAGAAACAGTTATGGACAAAGACACAACATGTTTCAGAACAAGTTTTAGGTTGTTTGCCTAGTTTGTTTGCCTGTCTGAATACCACCTTTTTGCTGTATCAGCATTTGTCTTTCTTTACTGTTGACTAAAGTGTTGTAACACATTCACTACCGAATCACTGATGAAAATTGTCCTAAGCATATTGGAACCGTTTTTTTTCTGTAGAATTCTCAACCATGAAGCACAGTTTAGAAAATAAATACTACATGTCATTGAGTTACTTCTCTTCAGCTGGTGCTCAGTACAGTGGCTTTATACAAGTTCATAAGGACATGTGAAAGCGAATTTGGACTAGAACTTTCTCCAGGCAAAACTAACACAAGGAGATTGTGTTGTCATCCATCATATCTATTAAAAGCCCATAGAGGGCAAAAATGCATGTACTGTTAATTACAGACAAGCACAAGAAAGACATTCCTGTAGCAAGGATCTGAAATGAAGTTGAGGTAGATAGCGGGTCCACAGATTGATGTTCATCAAAGTGTTCTAAAACGGTGCAGATCAAAAACTTGACCATAGAATCGTAACTCTTTGAGGTTGAAAGGAACCTCCTGACTCCTTCAGTCCAATTTCCTGTTGAAAACAGGTCTAATTAAATCAGGTTGCTCAGGGCCATGTCCAGTTGACTCTTTGACAACTCCAGGGACAGAGATCCACAACCTCTCTTCAGAAACTTGTGCTAGTATTCAAACACCCTCAAGGCATTTAAAAAAAAAAAATAAAAAAAAATCCTGACATCTAATTGGATTTTCCCAGGCTCCAGCTTATCATTATGTGCCTCTGAGAAGAGTCTAGGTCTATCTTTCCTGTACTCTCTGATGAGGTAGTTATAGGCTAAGATAAGGTCTCCAGTGTCTCATCTCCAGGATGAAGACACCCAGTTCTCTCAGCCTCTCCCCGCACATCACCTGCTGCATCCCCCTGACTATCTTGGTTGCCCTCTATTGGACTTGTTTTGATATGTCAATAACATTCTTGCACCAACAACTCCAAAAGTGGATACAGTACTGCAGATGTGGTCTTACAAGTGCCAGATAGAGGATCACTCCCAGAACCTGCTGTCTACTCTATTACTAATACAACCAAGGATGCAGTTGGCTGCCTCTGCTGCCAGCATGCAGTGGAGACTGATACTCTTGTCAGCAGGATCTCCAGATCTTTTTCTGTGGAGCTGTTTCCCAGACAGACATCCTCCAGACCTCTTGCACGCGGTTACCCTGTGCCAGGTGCAGTATTCTGCAATTACTCTTGTTGGACTCCACGAGATTCTCGAACATCAGCTTGTTTCTCCTGCCTGATGAGTCCCTCTGACTGACAGCTCTTCCTGCCACCTTGGTGATTTGTGCCCCCAATTTGGTGTCATCCACAAACTTGGTGAGAGCAGGAGGTTTGTTTTTCTTCTTGGTGATGCTGCTCCATGAGCTTTCATGGTCTGGTCCATGCTGTGCCCACTGCATCATAGAAGCACAGCATGGTTTGAGTCTAGACCAGGTTGCTGAAAGCGTCATCCAACCTGGCCTTGAAGTTCTCTGGGCAGCCTGTTCCAGTGCCTCACCACCCTCACTGTAAAAAAAGGCCTCCTTATGCCTAATCTAAATCAACCCTCTTTCAGTTGCCCCTTGTCCTGTCACTGCAGGCTTTGGTAAAAAGTCTCAATCTTTCTTATAAGCGTCCTTTATATATTAATAATCCACAATAAGGTCTTCCCCAAGAATCTTCTCCAGGCTGAAGATTCCCAACTCTCTCAGCCTTTCCCCCTAGGAGAGGTGTTTGTGGCTCTCCTGTGGACCGGCTCCAACAGGTCCATGTTTGCCTTGTGCTGGGGTCCCCATAGCTAGACGCAGTTCCTGCGACCTGCTGGCCGGGCTGCTTTCCATGCAGCCCAGGGTACGGCTGCGGATAGCGAAATCCATGTTTCGGAGAACGAGGAAACCGCCCCAAGTCGCCGCTGCCGCTCGCAGGAGCCTGCGCTGCGCTGGGCGCCGCAGGGGACACGCCGGAGCCGTTAGGCTCGCGCTCGGCCGTTCAGCAGGCGAGGGGGTGGCCGGGCCGCGCGGGGCCCGGAGGGAGACGGCCTCCCGCAGCCCGCCGCGCTCCGCGGGCGAGGGAGTGTTGTCCCGCTCGGCGACCCGTCGGCAGCGCCGCTGCCCTGGTTACGGGGCGGCCGTTGGGCGCCGTTGCTAGGCTGTGGGGCCGGGTGGGGCGGGACCCGGGTTGTCCGGTCCTGGGGGCACGGAGCCGGGAGGGCTCCTCCGCTTCCCCGCGCAAAGGCGCCCTCGCGGCAGGCTGCGTGGCCCTGCGACCCCCGCGCTGCCAGGCGGTAAGGACGCAGCTGGCGAGGCACAGCCGGCCCCTGTGGTGCTCCGCCGTTATCAGCCGTAGCATGGAAAGTGGTGGGGACCACTGTTCTTCTGGAGGAAGCTACAAACCTAACGTTGTCTGCGAAAAACACTTGTTTAAATCCAGACTGTCAGAATCGCTTGTTCAGTTGGCGTGTAGTCACCAGCACTGTGCTTTCCCTTTGGATCGAACGGAGTTATGCATCTGGAATACAGTGACTGCTCAGGTAAAACCAGAATATATCCCTTCATAGACCGCTATTTCAGAACAAGACCTAAAAGGAAGATGTAAAAAAAAATATTTGAGGGTACTGTAGGAGTGCCAGGTTTCACTTTAATACTGGGAAAATGTTAGAATTCGTTATGAGCTTTGTTACTGTGATGAGAATAATAAAAATTGTTGTGGTGAGTTGACTCTGGCTGGCAGTTAAGCCACCACCGAATCTCCTGCTCACTCCTTCCCAGCAGGGTGGGGAAGAATCAGAGTGAGAAGTGGTCACGAATGAGACAAGATAAAGATAGTTTTATGAGTGAAAGAGAAAAAAAAGAAGTGATGTAAAGGCAATCACTCACAACCTCCTAAAGTAGGCCAGTCCCCATACAGGCTTTGAGTAATGGCCACCGTAGAAGACACACCCAGCCCCCCAACACCTTCTTCATCTAAAACCCCAGTTTTATTGCTGGGCACAACATCATATGGTAGGGAATATCCCTTTGCTGCTTTGGGTCAACAGTTCTGGCTGTGTCCTCTCCCAGTCTTGTGCATCCCCAGCCTCTCTGCTGGGTGTGGGGGGTCTGGGACAGAGTGGGTAAAAAAAGAAAGCTTTGATGCTGTGTGACAGTGTTTGTCAACAAAGAAAACAATGGTGTGTTATCAACACTGCTTTTGTCACAAAATTCAAAGCACTGCACCATGCAAACTGCTATGAAGAAAGTTAACTCTATCCTAGCCAAACCCAGTACAGCTACATTGTAGTTTACTAAGTCATCCTGAAATAATAAAGAAAAAATAGTTATTGTTTTGCTAATTACATGTACATTATCCATCTGTAATTTTATATTGTCCACAATCTTAATTTGAAGTGACTTATTTAGCTCTTCTTTTTCTATATTTGTCAGCCACTACATTTATCAGGACATCAATATTCAATTTCTGCACTGTCATTTGGAAGTAAAATCAATCCACTTCTTGTCTGCTCTGCTTCTCGTGAGCGTGTGATAGTGTGGCATCTTGATGAATGTACACGGAAGGTGCAAGAAGGTAGAGTATTATTTACATAAATATAGATATTGTATATATATGGTCAATCAGTTGCCATGTCCTACAATCACACCAATGCCCAGCCAGTCTCCAAGTAATGGTCACTTTATCAGACAAGCCCCAAACTCCACTCAGATTCAGCAGCCCTAGAAGTGCGAAATAGCGCTTTATTTCTCTGTTGTTCTTCTTCGGCAATGCCAAGCTGAATCAGGCCACTAGTTCAGCCAGTCTGGCCATCGCACCTTCCTCAAAGACCGCGCACTGACAACTGCCGCGCTGCCCAGTGCGCACTCCGCGGATGCTGGGCCGGGCCGGGGGCTCCAGGCCCCGGGAGCTGGCCAAGGTGCTGTGCGGCAACAGGCGGGTGCTCGCAACCTTGGGGGAGGCACGGAGGAGCACTGCAAAGGCAGTTAAGTTCTACCACTGTGAAATAAAATGGTCAGGGGCATTGTTAATCGTAGCAGCACTGTATAACTAAACATGCAATGTCAAAATAGCTAAATGCTACCTTTTCTGGAATGTCTGTAGAAACAGTATTTTATGTCTTGCCTCTCCTTCTGCCTCTGTCTGGAACACTGTTGTCATGTGAGTGTGTGGGAGCAATGCATGTGTCTGATGTGTGAGGAGAGTTGCGTGAGTGACACAAAGAACACTAGTATCCTGACCACCATCTCAGTTTGATGCCTTAACTGATGGAATTAGACTCTAGAGAGCAGTGTTAACCCCTCTTCAAGCTTAGATTGGAAAGTAGAGGAATAATGAAAGAGAAAGAAAGGGAGCAAGACCCCCAGAGTCACAACTCACTGGAGTCCCAATGACACTCTAAAATACATTGTTATAGTATGATAATTGAGACGCATTACAGTACCTCCTTGGCATCAATATTGAGAGTCGCATGGCATTGTCCCACCCTATTAAGTTTTCTCCTTCTTATCTGTAGTTAGAATTTTGCCAGTGATATAATGTGATGGGGTTGCCTCTTGTGCTTTACTCCACGTTAAATTTGCAAATCTCATATTATGAAAATTAATGTTGTAAAGAAAAGTGAACAATTTAAGTGCTTTTATAACAAATGTCATTATTACAGTTTAATCCATTAATAGTAACACAGAGATTCAGGCAGTGGGCATAAAATGGGACTATGGAGGAAACAAAAATGGAAGTTAGTAATAGACAGTTATTAGCAGACAGATAAAAGAGTATGTGTAGTTCTAATGCAATGACATTTGAGAGCTAGATTCTCTGCTGTTTTGTTGGTTGGTTGGTTGTTCTTTTCTTTCTCTTTTTCTCTCTATCTGCATGGTCTTCAGCAGATGCTGTATATATAGCCTTTCTCTCCCCAGACCATGATCTGCACAGTCCTGTCATGTTTTCTATGACCATAGTCATATCAAGGTAGTTAAAGAGCGCTTTGTCTGATCCATCTCTCCATCCTGGTAGATCTTGACATGTTAGTCAATTGTAGAAACATGTCACAACATCTAGGATTAAACCTGGAAAAGGACACCTAGAGTTGTCTCACCTGTATCCTCATTAATTTGTTGCCTATGAAATCCTAAAATTTAATGAGATGTCCAAAACCTTCACACATCATTAAGGACAGCATCATAAAATAGGGATCTGCAGAAACCAGCATGCTAGAATCAGTGAGATGAGAAGATTAAAATCATGAAAAGAGGGATGAAACATGAGCCTGTTCTCAAAGCTAGTCTTATCATCTGTCTCTAGTCAGATGTAGTGATACAATTCCTCTTTTGGCCCTTTCCCGCAGAAGAATTAAAACCAAGAGAAGGAAACTCCCTCTTACTTGATGGCTGAGTGGCTGGGATATTCTCCTGGAATAAGTATTTTTCAAACTTCTGTTTTGCTGGGCCTCAGTAAGGATTTCTTGCCTACAAAATGAACGTGGCACTACTGGCTTCCTTGGGCACACCACCTTATGCCAAAAATCCTGTCCCTGGAAGTCTTCAATGGAAGTATGATTTGATGGGCACATTCATTTTTAGTCTCTCAAAGAGTACCACATCATGTCTAGGCAACAAAGCAGAAGGAGGAATCCTGCTGGTGCATAGTTCTGTGCTTTGCTTTCCAATAGCTTGGTATAATTAAACTGGGGGTTGTTCTGTACATCTTCCTGACAGAAACTGAGATAGTTTGGTGGTTAGGTAAATGCTATGCAAAGTTTCGAAGAATCTCACTGCATGAGATATTTATATTTCATTGAGTCTCATTAACAATAAAATTGCTGCAGGGTTAACACCTCGAGGAATTGTTGTAGGAACTCTTTTGGGAGTGGTGCTTCATGTAAGATTTAGTCCAGATGATGAACAAGTGGCAGTATGTGCTGGAAATCGGATCTACATGTTAAGTACAAAGGTGAGATATCATTCTTTGTAGATGGTGCTGGTATTTCTTTAACTTACTCACTTTCAAGTAAAATTATGATGCAGAAACGTCAGTATAATTAAGCAAAAGCATTCATTTTTCTCATGTAGATGAAAATAAGCATGAACTAATGCTTGATAATGCATCATATACCAGATTGAAGACTAGATTTTAAAAGTTGAGGTGAAACAATATCTCAGTAACTTAGAAGAAGAAAACATTCTGAGCATATCTGAAAAATTATTTCTGTATCAATCATTCTGAAGAAGTAAATGTAATGTGTTATGGTTTTGCCAGCAGGATAATATACCGGGCTGTAGTTTCAATAAGAATAGTCTTACGGAATTAATATTTTGAATCAAAATCTGCCAAATTTTAACAACAGTCATTAATTATTAAAGCATTTAATTGTCATCTTAAGACTGAAATATAATCTGTTTTTATTTTGACTTAACTAATCACAGAATGAAGCTATACTAGCTGAATTGGATGGCCACGTGGCTCCAGTGACTGCTGCTGAGTTTTGCACATGGGAGAAAAGTATGCTTATATCAGTGTCAGAAGACAGAACCTTTAAGGCAAGGAAATTCTGAAGCTGTACTTAAAAAAAATACAATTTAGTGAATATGTGAAGTAGTCTTTTTTCCCCTTTAAATATTGTCTGAAAATTAAGCAAAAAACCTCTGTGACTTTAGAGAGATCAGAATATTGTTTTTAGAGTTGCTTGGGAAATTATTGTAAAAATTATTCTTTTTTAAAAGAACAATGCAGGTTTTGCATATTCAAAACTTCCCACGGTGAAGCGTTAACCTTGGTGTTTATTAACATTTAGCAAGTGGAAATAAAATATTTTGATCAGTTTGGCTGTAACTGAAATATTTCAGGTATGCTGAACGGAATGAAAGCATTTCACTTTTGAGTCTGCTGACATTGATTGCAGTTTTCCCTTCAGGGAATATTCATTTGGGTTATTTCATGCAGTGGCTGGGTTATTGCACACTGGTAGGATTTTTTGCCAGACAACATTTTATATCATAACACCACATATTGCTGCTGCTGTATATGATGATAACTGAAGACAATTTAGACAGTAAGGGGAAACAAGGAGCCTGAGTGAACCTAGGGTGTATCTTCCAGGAGATACTGGAGAAAGTACCTTAATTAGATACAGTTTAATCTATTGCTTATTTTCTTCTCTGATTCTAAATGTAGCTCAACATTTGGCTTTAAAAACTAAAGTAAAATTGTAGTTGGTTATATCAAATGTTGGTTTGGTTGTGGTTTGATTTTTTTTTTTTTTTTTTTAATTTTAATTTTTATGTAACTCTCTGTTCTGGAGAATATATGATTTTGATTTTTGTAGTGGTATTGGACAAAAAAAAAGTGCAAAGATTGAATTGGAATTTTAATCTTAAGAGTAAATATTAATAATATTGACTTTCTGATTGTTTCTTATTTAGTTTATGTTGATTTAAGAAATTAAATTAAAGTAAAAATGACTGCAGGAAAATACCTATATGCTTCTTCATATTAATTTGATGGAGACTTGATAAATTATATAAAATCCTGATTAATAAATTTGGGGTATTTTTTTTCTAACCTCAGTAAACCTTGGGACTAAAGTAACAATCACATGGAAATATTCTACAGGTCTCTAAAATAATTTAGTAAGTAAATCTTCAAGCTTTATTTTCTCTGCTTGAATCTGCAGATCAGGGTAATTCTTTGAGAGCAGCCATGCAGGAGTCTGTGATAGTTAGCTCCTGTGATTGCAGGACTTGCAGTGTCCAAAATGTTATGCTACCCTATAGCCCTTTTATTTGGCTAAGGAATTGAAACAGAAGAAAATCTCTTTAGATAAATTTGTGAAACAAGATCTTATGAAACAGCTTTTCAGGTGAATGGTTTATACATTTAGAGGGAAATAAAACATGGAAAAAGAGAAAAGCTTGGGAGATAAAAACTCAGAGTCATGTTCAGAAAGCAGGGACTGTCTAGCTGTGATTATATCCATCCCAGCCGTGGTGGCTGTGGGCTGTGATAGTTGTGATAATTGTAGTGGAAGTACTTGTGGAGAGGAAGTCTTATAGAAGTAACAACATGAGAGGAAAAATTTAGTTTTCTTAATCAACTATTAAGCATAAAATGCATTACTTGGAAATAGTAATATTAATAATAAAGGTTGATTATATGTGGGTCTATATATCATAATAAATAACCATATTTTAAATAATGACCTCTTATCCCAGACCCCAATATGCAAATTTTGAAATGATGCAAGTTCCCTGTGTGAAGTCTAAAATCAGTTCAAGTACGTCTTTTCATTAATTTAGCTTAAGTCCCTAAGAGATCAACCTAAACAAAGTGATAATAAGTACTTCTAATTACTTTGTGTATCCATACCAGCTGAGTTTCACCTTTTTCACTATGGATATTTATCAATGAAACCAAACTCTACCTAGTTAGAAGAACGTGCTGAAAAAAATCCTAACTATATTGCATGATTTCAAATGACTGCATTTCCCTGTTTTCACCACATGATGGCCGTTGCAATTTGTGTTTTCCTTAAAATTCTAAGTAGGTGCTTGTATTGATCTTTTTTTTTTTTTTTTTTTTTTTAAAAGGTGTGGGACTATTCTACCGGCAAGTTAACATATCAGTCAGGAATATTAACTGGTAACTTTTCCTTTTCAGATACACTTTTTCATAGCACAAAAATTGTCTCTCTAAATGATTACATGAAATTATTATAGAAGTACTTACTCGATGTAGTGAAAATAATTCTAGTAGACTAGTTAGTAGTAAACATCCTTTAAAGACAGTAGTAAATATATTTTCCTTTAAAGTGTACTTCTGGGTAGATAGTGCACTTGCCTAAACAGCATTTTTTGTATAGTGTCTACCTCTAATTGCTGCTATTTACTGAGATATGAAAGTGGAGCTTTCATGTTTTGTAGTTACAGTTCCACTGTCTGAGTACTATTCTTTCAAGTTCTGTATATGACATAGAAGGAAATACTGTACCATATGTAGATTTATCATCAGTGTCTGCAGCTGATGGCATATATTGACTTTAGAGATTAAAGCTACTTTTGTGGAAAGACAAGGGGGAGGGGAGGGGAGGTGGGCTTTGTCTCCAGTGCAGCAGGGACCCCTCCTCCAATAGCACTTTTCCTACAGAACCATGTAGCTTTGAACAGGAACTGCCCAAACTTCCCTTTTGTTGTTCCTGTTTGTGGTGCTGTTAGTGGTGATTGGAGGACACTCTCGGGGCATGAGCTGCGCGGAGATTGGTTGTAAAGCTTTGTGCACACATGTTGTTGAATGATCTCATGTAAACTAAAAGCTAAAACCACATGGTAGGAAAGGAGAGGAAGAAGGGGTGATTCCCCTGTGGCATTTTGATTGCCTGTGGCAATTGCTTCCCTTTGAACACCTGCCTTAACGGCAATATCAGGGTTTGAAGGTGCAAAGCAATGAGAATAACCACATGGGAACAGTAAGGGAAGACTACTGCCACAGGGCTCTGAAAACCATGCCACAGCAGCTTGGGTGAAAGGATGCAGAAAACCACTGCCATGGCAGCTTGTATGAATGTCAGGCCACAGATGTGCAAATGGAAAGCCCTTAGCAACATAACGGTTGAGGCACACAAAGCATTGTGGAATTGTAAGAATTACACTAAAGGTTTTTTTCACCCACCTTTATGAACAGGATGATTCAATTTTAAATAATGCATTTTAATTAAATATCTGATTTGTGTCTACTCTGGAAATAATTTTATCTTTTTTGAAACAGCATTTCCTTTGATAAGTCTGATAATTGATGAAGAAAGTAAACAGATTATCACTGGATGTGCTGGGGGACAGGTAAGAATTACACATTAAACTTAGTCTCTATGTCAAAAAAGTCTATTATTAATGTATCTGTCTATAAAAAAAGATTCACAATCCACATACATGTTTTGAACTGTTACAACAGTTATTTTAGTGAGCATAATTCAATGCTTTGAGCATAAACCATATATCATATAGAAGACCTCTATTACAAAATGGAAACATTTTCCTGACAACCAGGAAAGTTTTAAGAGTGAAATCAGTGATTATATAAGACAAATACATTGAGAGGCTATAAATACATCAGTTTTAAAAGGAAAAAAAAAAAAAAAAAAGGTGAAAAATGGGATTGTCCTGATTTGGCCAAGGAATGAAAAACACGACAACAAATGATTATGATTTAGCCAGCAGTGTGCCCAGGTGGCCTAGAAGGCCAATGGTATCCTGGCCTGTATGAGGAATAGTACGGTCAGCAGGGGCAGGGAGGCGGTCATTCCTCTGTACTCAGCTTTGGTGAGGCTGCACCTTGAATACTGTGTCCAGTTTTGGGCCCCTCTACAAGGACATTGAGGTGCTGGAAGGGGTACAGAGGCGGGCTACAAAGCTAATAAAGGGTTTGGAGCATGTGTCTTATGAGGAAAGGCTGGGGGATCTGGGACTGTTTAGCCTTGAGAAAAGAAGCCTGAGGGAAGACCTTATTGCCCTCTACAACTACCTGGAGGGAAGTTGTAGCGAGGTGGAAGTTAGTCTGTTCTCCCTGGTGACAAGTGACAGAAAAAGAGTTCAATGCCTGAAGTTGAACCAGGGGAGGTTCAGGCTGGATATTAGGAAGCATTTCTTTACAGAAAGGGTTGTCAGGCATTGG
>WTSP01014763.1:0-10775 GCA_025331215.1 Actenoides lindsayi | reverse complement strand
AGAATGGGAAATTACCGTGTAATAGGCCGTTATCAACCCAATGTCAGCGGGTGTTCCACACAACACAAAATTGTTTGCTATAGAGCCCCTACCCCCCCCCCCCCCCCCCGGTGAGAACAATCCAAAGCTGTAGGTGAAATAATGGTGAAATGAACTGCATTAATAAAACAAAATTTGGCATAATTATGCAAGCCACTTCAGGTATTTTTGATATATGCTATTCCAGCCTCTGCACCATAGGCTCTCATCAGATGGAGTACACATCTGCTGGTTTGAGGATTATGGATGGTATTTTCTAAATTTATAGTGCTTGGATACCAATTTGAGTCACCAAGACCTGACTTTGAGCTTAAATCAAAGCTTCTACTGCCTCCAAAAATGAACACATGAAGCTACCCTAATGAATGCTACCAGAATTACTGTACACCTGGTCACGACAAATAGCATTTGCTAAACCGCCTCACAGCAAGATGTTGAATAGCGAGGTGGTATTAGCCAGTGTCATGTTTTCTTCCCTTTGCCTGCCACATGTCATAAAGCAGCAAAAAAATAAAGGTTATGTGGAGCCAAATCTGTTGATTAGCCATCCATTATGCAAGCAAAGGCGCTGAGACATGGGTATGTAAGATACAGGCTATACAGTTGCTGCATATAGCTGTCAATTATGCCCATTACAGTACCTTGAACTCACTCCACAGCACACACTTGAAAGATCCTCCGTGGTTCAGACAACTTGTATCACACCAGTACTGATAATAGCATGGAATAAAACATATATCAGAGCATTTATCCATTATACCAGAAGTTTCTAGTGGGTAACAAACTGCAATTCCTACAATAGATTTCAAATTTGAATCTTTGGAAACCTCCTGTCTTATTGTTTAATCTGAGTATTTCAGAGAATATAAAATCAGAAGCCTCTAAGGTCTTATGCCTGTGTAGTTTCATTTATTTAAAAATTAATTACAGACTGAAGGAAAGAACAGCAGTTCATTCCCACAAGAACTGACTTAGATTCTGCTGCCTTAAATTTACTTTGTTGCAGTCTTGCCTTTTAATGAAGTGCTCACAGTGATTTATGTGTGACATGGTAGGAAGAGAGATTTTTTATTATTATTATTTTATTGATAACAAATTAAAGGGTATTTGGGGATAAAAAAGGTCTTACATAGCTGTCATTCTACAGTTTTCATTTTTACGTGTTTTCTAAATAAACAGTCAAAGGAAACAAAGGTATAAATTCTGTAACAACAGTACATTTAATTATTTAATAAATATTTTCCCCAAACCATTAATAGCAAAACCTGTAAACAATAAAGCTGTGATAATGCAACATGAGATTTTCTTGCTTGCTTGTTTTCTCCTTATCCCAGCTCGCAGCTCTGCCGGTTTTCAGCTGGTGAGTTCACTGAATGAAGAAGGATCTTTCAGCTGCTTTTGTGCATGGAGACACGGGTTCTGATGGAAACCTTACAGAGATCTCTAGAAACACAAACCCACATAACTACACATAAAGATGTTGATCCTGTTTGGGCCAAAGCTACGTCATGTATTCAGGTCTAACTCAGCGAAGAATCAACATGTAAACCTTCTTCCTTAACATACGTTATGAAAATTGCATTGCACAAAAGTACTCCAGCAGATCTCACGTCTTTCAGGATATAATTCTTAAATTTTTTTTAATTTTTTTTTTTGTTAATACAACTTAATAGCACTTAAAGTGAGAAGAGCTGCATTGCAGAAGAATTTTTAAAAACTCTTCTTCCAAAGGTGCCTAGTATGTGAAATTTCATGGGCTTATTGTTTCGTATCAAGTCAAAATGTTGGACCAGGAAGAGTAAAATACTGATATTTCCCATATAAATGACAATATAAATTTCAGGTTTAGATATGGATAAGTAGTCAGTGTAGGTAATAAAAAAAATTGAAACTGATGGAGACTAAATATGTGATACACTGCACAAATTTCAGTAACCCAGTGCTCATTTCTGTATTAATATTTAATATTTCTCACTTTGCTCCCTAGCTTGTTTGATTTCCCCATCTTACCTCAATAAAAGGTAGGCACATTTGCAATGCCCATTGAGGCATCTGACTTGAATAATAGGTAAAAGAAAAGGCACAAGTGTTCTATCCTCTTTAACTGCAGAGGCGCTCTCATGTAATCACGATGAAAACGTCATTGTTTTCCTATCCCTCCATGTTCTAATTGATGTATTTGGAGTAAAGCTTCTTTAATTGTTAATCACAAATACACACAAGCACTCACTCTAGAAGGGAGGTCTATAAACATGGACTCCATTCAGTATTTAGGCAATACTGCCATACAAAGAAAGGACGCGAGAGGACATCTGCACCTTCCCATCCTGCAAATTCACTGCTACACCAAGGCACTGAAAAGAAACAGAGCCCAGTTATGCTATTTTGCCTGCATGAGAAGATACCATAAAATACAAATCCATTATACTGAAAATAATTATATATCTAAAATGACCATAGAGAGACTGTGCCCAACTGATATATGCAAAATGAAGCATCCTCAGCTATAGTAAGAATGCTTGTGGAGGGCTTCCCTTAGGAAACAGACTAATTTCTTATACATCAAGCAACACATTGTCTTCCACTGTGGCTCATCTTCAAGGTGGTTTGCCTGATATTCAACTTAAGTGCCGTTTTCCTTTCCTAATTTCATCTCATTATTCATAGTTATGTTCCTTTTCATTACACTAAATAATTTTTCTTCCCTGAATGTTTCCTGTAGGCAGATTTCTTCTCTCTTGCTTCCTAATTGTGGTCTCATCTAGATTTAGCACTGCATACACCAGCTCTAATGGTTCTGTTACTCCCTTTTTGGTACTCTTTCCAGCAACACCTCTACCATATTGCAAGCAAACTGGATTAGAATATTCAGTATGGTAATATAGGTCATATATAATAGGTAATATATAATATTCAGAACAGTAACAACCAGAGTTCAAAGTACTTAAAATCTATGCCAGGCAGAATGGACTGAAGGGTCCTATTTGAAAAGATGGGACAGTAAGTTGTGCAAAACAGCAGAACATCCAGAACGCATTTGCTGGATCCTTTGTCACGTTATATCCATGGTATTTGTGAAGTCTCTTCCTCTTTATTTTATTATTCTTACAGAACTGATTGCTTAGCCTGAAGTAAAGGTCTGAAATTTTATTTCTACTTGTATCTTCTGAAAGTATCCCAGGAGTTTCAAGAATAGTGTTGTGGCACCACAAAATGCCCATGTGTTTGTAAGGTAGGGATTGAGTACAAGTCAGTGAGTTGAGCAGAGTGGTAACTGAGACTCCTGTGGTTTGTAGTCTCATTTTGACTGATCCCAACTAATGTTAAGATGAATTTATGAGATGTGGAAAGAAACAGTTTTCCATTCCAGAAATATTTTTCAGAAATGCCACACACAGATGAGCCAAAGGTGACCTGAAGTTCAGCACTCCAGAAGCAGAGGTCAAGAGCTCTGAAATAGGCACTAGTGGGGAGCCAGTTTGCTGGTGATTTCACCATCTAACAGAAAATTCAAATGTACAAAACATACATCCTGAGCTTTCAATCTGGAGTGAAACAAATTTCTGGAGACAATTGCTAAAAGAACAATTTGAAGAAAACTTCAAAAAGTGTGAGCAGTATGCTGTTTGAAGAAATTATTTATGCAAGCCAGGGTATAAGACTGACATTATTAAGCAAAAAGCTGCTTCAAAATACATGTATTAAATGCTCTTGAAAGGTAACAACGGTATGTGTATATCGGATGGTATCATGTAACCCATTAATAAATCAGAAGCAAAGAATGAATGGGGAATTATATCTTGTTCTAACAAATTCTCATCAATCCCTGAATGTGCAAACTTAACCTGTTTCAAGTCAGAAACCTGCAATAAATTAGGTTAGTTGTAACCTTGAGAATAGCCTGCTTCTCTTTATCTTTCCACATTGTGAAGAAATGAATTAGGCTTTGATAAGAGCAGTCTTAAGAACTAAATAAATTCATGTTGCATCTTCTTCAACAGTAAAATGGATGTTGTCACTTTTTAAAATGTCGATTTAAAAAAAAAGTTCAATTATATACTAGAAAAAAATTTAATGCATAGCTTAAGGTGACCTTAACCTTCCTGATCTATTGAATTGGATAAGAATACAGAGGAAAAAAAAAAAAATAATCATTTAACGCACAATTACAGAAGGTGTGAATAACTAAAGTCCACAAGAGGCAAGTCGTGCTTATACATCTCTACAAAAATATTTTTAAATAGACACTTCCACATTTGTAATAAGTAGTAATCCACAACTTTTACTGCTGTGTACATTTCCATGACATTAATTCCCAGGACCAACAAGTGACTTTTGGATTAGGTTATTTGTAGCTGCTGAATCTAGAGAGACATCAGCTTATGCTAGACTTAAAGTGGTTCATTGTTTTAACTTCATTGCAGTTTGTCAAAAAGGATGGAACATAATTTTAAGCAGCATTACTTATTACCTTGTATGAAATGTCTTCCACTTGTCTTGACTTTCCTTTTCTTTCTAGCTGATACACCAAAGGTCATTTGATCTGACTGTTGTTACAGGTTGTGGCTATGAGATACAGTGAGTTTTGAATCCAAAACCAATATTAGGCTTTTAAGCTGAAACAGTACTTTATATAATAAAATACAAAAACAATGGGTATTGACTGTCTGTATTTAAGGTGACTGTAAGTCAAATTCACCTCTGAAATGAGGAAAATTCTTCCTTGACTACAGTTGTTTGTTTAATTTTGGATTATATTCCGATGTGTTTTCTAGTTATTTCTCCTTAGGCAGATTGAGGTTTTAAACAGAATTACGGTTAAAATAAGTAGTGTGAATAACTCTTTAAATACTCCCATCTTTAGGGAAAAATGCTACAGGAGAAGGAAGAAACTCTGCTGGGATTTTGCATTTCAGTCATATCTATAAGACCCTCTTTTATTTGCTTGTTGAGCAAGATTATCTTTTTCTTCAGCTGTTCAGAAAGCACCCTGCCCAGCAGGAGCCACAACCACAATTAAGGTTTCTATGCAGTGATACGCAAAAGCAAACACATTAGACTACAGAGTTCATCTCTGCAGCAACATAGGAAAGAGCACTATGCCCGTAGTATTTTTTTTCTCATCCCACCATCTTTTTATTCTTCACTTGTCAAGGCATCTTATCACTTCATTCCTTTCAGTTTCTTGGGACGCAACAACTGACACATGGAAAATTATGGAAAACCTAAATACAAATATTAATCTATAGCAGCAGAGCATTAAAATTACAGCATTTGATTCTTTTTCTGAGAAAAAAGTTTCATTCTGAACTTAAAAATGCATCCCAATTCTAGAGATAGGATGTTCTAGAACAAAACCCACCATTTCATGTGTATGAATCTACATAAAAGAATGTCTAAAACTGCCCTATATTAATTTGGTCTTGTTTATAAAGCATCATTTGAATTTCTTTAACACACAGGCAAAAACATAGTCAAAAAAACCTCCTTTATGGCGAACTACTCAAAAAACCTTTATCTAGGTTTTTGTGATGATTAAGGAGTTAACAACAGGTTTTCATAGATGACAAAAATGTTCTCTGAATGGTGTAAGGAATAATCAGGCTTGCACTCACCGTGGTCCTCTGGTTTCTCCAGGAAATCCACTTTCCAACTAAATATCCCCAGAACATCAATGTCTGTCGAGACATCATCTTCATTGCACTATTTTTATTCTGCAGATGCAACGTCAGTGCATTTAATTAAAAATATTTAGGCTAGCAGACTCTTGCTCACTTCAATACTTGAAAAGATAAAATAAAAAAATCAGTTAAAGCTGACCCTGTTGTCTTAGTCTCTTCAAGGCTTCTGCGGCCCACCATGTGATAAAATGTATTTTATAGTTACAAACCGATAGACACTACAACTATAATTATTCTGTGCTTTCCCAGAAATCAGACACTGTTATGAATCTACCCATGGCCATGACACAAGGATTATTCTATCAGAACAAAATATCAAACTCTATCAGACCTTTCACAGGAAAAAAAAGGGTATTCTTCAGAGGAGTGGTAAGAAGAAAATGAATAAGAAATAAATTTTTTTTAAAGCCTGCTTCTTACCTTTTCTTTTTTTAAGGTATACAGACTCTAGACCTTTCTTTCTATCCTCAGACTTAATGATGAGCCTGTGCACAAAGGACACAACAAATAGCACAGCACAACCACGTTCCTCTTGCTGCAGTATCTGTTTATTTGTCCTATGGGCAGGGATTTTTCCCTTTCATACATCATTCACCATGAGCCAGACTGATTTCACAATGTCAACTCAGAAAACAGCCTTAGCATGAAGAAAAGGAAAAAAATAAAGGAAAAACAACCCTCACCTTGCCTTTTGTTGTCGTTTTGAATATTAGCCACACTGGGCCCTACGTTTCATTTTTTCTGCCCTACTTCAGAGGCTTCATTGATAGCAAAGGTCACACACAAACAGGACAGAAAAATAAATAACATTTTCTGCCATTTTCTTTTCTTTTGGAAGTTCTACTGCCTGTGAACACAAAGGACATATCATCTCTCTGATGCACCAAGAAAGGCCCTAATTATAATGTTTCACTGCCTGAATCCCTGTTTCAATTAAGAAGCTGTTTGGGTGATACTTTCAAAGGCACAAAAGCAGTTAAGGCATCCAAGTCTTCCTGGGAAGTAATGGGAAATGGGAGGTTCACGTACATTTGTAGTTTTGTTACAGCATTCCCCATCTGACTACTACTTCTGTAGTGAAGCAAGAAAAACAAGCCAGATCATAAAAGCTGGATAGCAGCTATACTTCCTGAGAGGCCCCAGCATCTTTCACATAATAAGGATTGTTCACCATCTTTCTCATGATTTTGGACTGTGTTGCCACTTGGAAGGGAAAACAAATTTTGCTACTGCATTTACTAAGCAAATTAAGCTTCAATGAACATATAGTTGGAGGTAAACCTAGCTTCATTAATTAACAGGAAGTGAAAATATGCATGCAAATCACAACTGAGGCTCAATAAATTAAGAGAATAACAACTATGATTGCTTTGATGATCCATATATCTTAACATTATGAAAACAGAGGAGGTAAATCAGCTCATCAAACTGAACAAGAACTGGCTGTGAATAGTCCTGAGTTAGGTAACTAGAGAAAACAGCTAAGGGGTTTTAATCTGAAGCATCCCAAATAAGGTCTCCATTCTTGAGAGTGATTCTTTGTTTGACACTTGAATTAAGAGAGCTTGTTGCTCTTCGGCTAGACTGAAAAAGTGTTGGTTTAAGATAATACAGAGACTAACTTGATTTCTTCAGCCATACTGACTTGATAATTACCAATACTCTTAATTCTGACAAATATTCATTTAAATGAGAGGTGACCATGTTTAAAGTCCACAATAGAAGTTTTAATTAAAAGTAAGATTCAATTTAATGAAGACAATCTTCAGTTTTAAAAAAGTGTTGATGACATTTTTCCCCGAAACAGTAAAATTGCACAAATCCCAAAGAAAACTGAAAACTCCTCACATACCTGCTGGTGATTTTTTTTCCTCATTTATCTGAAGTCACTGCAACTGTGTGGCTCAGTCTCCTGGGCAGAGTGCTTTGTTCTGTGAAGAGTACTACAGATAACAGCAGCCCAAACAGTTTTAACCACTTGGTCCTGTGGATTTTGTGCTGAAGGGAACCATCACAGGTGTTTCCTATAGATACTGTTGGTGAACCAAGATAGGAAAGGGGTCATGTCTCTTCTACAACCTTTTTTTGTAGCAAGCAGTTTTTACCAGATCAGGCTCAAACACCTATCCTCGTAATTTCAGGTCTGCTTAGGTGGTCATCACATGCTGACAGCAAGTTGACATCTGTCAATTTTGCTGCAGGTGGCAGATGTCAGGCCTCAGGTCACCAGTCATCCCAGCTGGAACGATGGGTGTCTGGATAAATCTGCTGATGCATACACTTGACATCTGTTCTCTATTAGATACAGAAATAGGATTTGCGTGGGCCCACTGTGAAGGAGCTGCTACCAGCCTTCAATCTGGGGTAACAGCTCTGGGGCCACCTTCATGAGTAACATTTAGTATAGGACTATGCCCTTTCTTAAAAAAAAAAAAAAAAAATCCCCCCAAAAATCTCAACTTAGTCAGCAACATATATTCACTCCCACAGACTTGCAACAGCCTTGAAATAAGTCTATGTGGCTTATGAGAGCTGACGTCCTCACACCAAGCAAAACCACCACGCACATAATCATGGGGCCTTAATTTTCTAACATACTCTTTTGCTTTTGCCCTAGAAAGAGAGAGATGCTATTGTTTCGTATTGGTTCAGCTTCCTTCTAACATTAGACAATTCCTGCCTATGTAGGTCAGAAGTCCACCCCGGGCAGTTGCAGATGCATTACCAAGAAACTCACCCCAGGTCAGAGAAGCTGAAAAAGAGACCCAGGTTTTGGTGATGTAGACCATCCCATTTCCCCTGCTCACACTCAAATTGTGTTTTAAAAGGAGAAAAATACCCTTACAATGATTATTCTGCCCACCTTCTCTCATCCTTCCTATCCTTCACCCAGCAATCCTTTCTTAGCAAGACAGAAAAGGATAGAAGGAAAACATCAGGGAACATCATGGTGTTTGCTAAGCTGCATAGGTCACTCTGATCATCCTCTCCCTTAGTCTCCATCTGCCTCTTCTTCAGCAAACCTAGTTAGCCAACATCTTTTCATAGGTAAACCTATTTCTGATGAGTCTCCAGGAACACCTAAATCATATTAATTAATAACTGGCTTTATGATACAAGCAAAGTGCAGCAGCTTTCACTTCTAAAACTGGTGGCCTTGGTTTAGATCAGTGACAAGAGTTGCTCATTTTGGATTACAAGGATAGCAGGTTAACTCCAATGCATCATAGATTTACACCGTGTGTGTGAATGCAGACGAAACCATGGATTACAGACAATGTTACTGGTTTCTCTTTTCACCAGCAGCTAGTTTTTGGGAGCCTGATTGAAGGTGCTGAACAACCTTAATGATCAAAAGCAAGGTATTTTTGCATCGTCAGTTGTTTTGCACAAAGTTTCAGCAGCAAAAAGCAATGGGTCTGGGGTATGGAGCATAGTAACAACAAATGCATCACTCCATCCTCTTACCGGGGAATATTGGCCAGCAGCATTGTGAGGTCTCAGACAGGGAGAAACTTGAAGGGAGGATGACAAGCTGGAAGGGTTGTTGGCTTAGTTTCCAATGAATGGATCTTTCAGAAGAAAAATAAACCTGTGAAGGGCAACATTTTACATGAGGAAAATAACAGGAAGGAGCAGTGCAGAAAGTGAGATTACTTTCTTGCTCATATTGAAGAAGTGCTTAAAAATGAGCTCATTAGGGGCCTCTGCATTGTACATGCACTGATCGAAGTTCTCTTGTATATTGAGCTAATCTGTCAAGCAAAGGTCCGGAGTTAATCTGTCTTGCAAAGGGCCAGATTTCCAACACACTACGACAACCGTTACAGGGTAAAGTTCTGCAGAGACATCAAACATCAAGTCCCTTTGAAAACAGTTAAAAACAAAGTCTCTTTACCTTGCTGAGTGCTACGCATCAGCTTTGCTAATCTGTTGCAAAAGTCAAATCTTTACAAGCCAAATTATAAATTCATCTAACACTGTAATTTATTGTCTTATTATCAGAAAGTAATAGCAGAAAAAATCGATTTTGAAAGGGCTCTTTTCTGTGGCTAAGTTGCCAATTTTGCAAAACTGTAATTTCCCTTGTGGGAAATCCATTATATTGTGAAAATACTACTGTATATATTGGCTGCTTTTCCATGAATTATATCCAGACTTCTGCATAACATACTGTCATTTTGCAGAAGCAACAGTCTCTAGTGGTGGATCAAATCTATGATATAACCTCTTCCTTTCTGGTCCTTTAACACTACTCATTTAACTGCAGTACTGATTAGACAGAAGGTTAATCATTTAAAAGAATAGCTGTATTACAGTACAGTTACTCCTGCAGAGAAAGTGTCTTTGTCTAAAAACAAGGATTTTGAAAAAAATTCTAAATATGTAAATGAATAATCCAAACAGACTCACAAAAATCACTACATTGCCCATAAATATTATGCTCTGTATAAACTTTTAAGGCCACTGTAGTTTCCTTGCTAAGCATTTCTCTTTATTTCAGATTTGCTTTCCTCTGCAAAAGAGGAATGTGAAGTTCACTTGGAGAAAATATATGTCCTGGGGGCATTCCATAATGAATGACTTGGCTTTCTCTCTGGAAGTACTTGTACTATTTTGAGAAATGGATATATAGTGGGATGGTTACCAGCAGTTCCTTTTCTTCCAATTTCTGAAATGGAGCTTCTCATGTTTCAGAGAATAATTGATTTTTTTTAAAATAGCTTTCCTGTAGCTATACAACTCATTTTATTCTAGCACTTTTTTGTTGTTGTTGATTCTTTTTTCCTCCTCTCAGATGCTTAATTATCTTTTACAATAGTATACACAATCAAATTACACAGCTGTTAGATAGGTAGTTTCCTGGTATCTACTAGCAGTCATAAAAGAAAAGAATGTTTTTATAATTTTGTCACAGACACTCCACCCCCCCCCCCCCCCCAACAACCATTTTTTAACAACTTCTTTTTCAACAAAGGGCCAAACACACAAAGATAATGTATTGTTTAAACAAACAAAAAAAAGAGAAACGACGGTACATATTATTGTTGTTGT
>WTSP01014761.1:0-25522 GCA_025331215.1 Actenoides lindsayi | reverse complement strand
CCCCCTGCAGTGGGATGGGGTGGGCAAGATCTTGGGAGGGGACAGGACTGGGACAGCTGACCCAAACTGACCAAAGGGATATTCCATACCATATGATATCAGCTTAACAGTAGAAACTGGGGGGGGATGGCAGCATCTGCTTGTCCTCCAGAGCAACTGCTACACATTTGGAGCCCTGCTTCTCAAAAAAGGGCCAGGCATCACCTGTTGATGGGAAGTAGAGAATAAATCTTTGTTGCCTTTTGCTTCCACTCTTGGCCTTGCTTTGCTTTTCATCAAACTGCCCTTGTTTTAACTCATGAGTTTCATCTTATTTTCTTCCCCCTGTTTCAGCTGGGGGTGGGCAATAGAGTGGCTTGGTGGACACCTGGCATGCAGCCAGAGTGAAAGCACCACAGTGTGCCAGCTCCTGTGCTATGCAGGGCAGCTGTGGCCAGCTCAGTGGAGACAGGCCAAGCCACAAACTGCCGCTGCAAACTCCACTGTATGCCGCGTGCCGGAGCAGGTCACAGGTTACGTAGGTGATCTGGCAAACTGCATGACACGTGTGGGTTTCACCTTTCTGAGGCCTCTGTAGTTTTAAAAATCTCCCTATCTGATTATAACTACAGAAATAAAAGAGGGATTGTGTTTTTAAAAAAATGTAGGCTTTAAGTCTCTGGTTTTGTTTACATGAAAATGATAAAAAGCTACATCTTAGAAGTTACTTAAGTTAACCTTAATCCTGAATTTCCAGATTGTCACAATCAGTTGTGTTACTGCTCACCACTAACCCATAGCCGCTGACCACGCACACTCTTACATTGCAGTAGTAAAATTGTTATAATTCGAACTACATAGTAAATTGCAGAAGTAGAATCTGCTACGAAATCTTTTTAAGATGATGCACTTTATTTGGCTGTTGCAAAATGAGTGTGTGAGGAACAGTTGGCTGAGAGGATAAGTACTAACTTACTGAGCCAGTGAGTTAACTTAATTGGATAAACTGTTCTAAGTATATTATTATGTTTTAATTCTTCATCTTTTTACTCCTCTCTCTCCAAGTTGGTAATATGACTAATTCTCTTTAAATGCTGTACATTATTTTTACTTTTTTGAGGTTCTCAATATATGATGCATTAGATAAGTATATTTAAAATATGAAAATCTTGATGAATTTTTCTTCAGACTTTTGAAAATTGCAATTTGGACCCATCAGTGGTTGAATTTACTAAAGTTTTAGCTTACCAAAGCTATAAACACTTTGTAGTACTGCATGCTTCTACTAATGAAGCTATTGGAAGATGTCAAAGAGACAAGTAGCTGTAGCAATATTGAAATAATAAAATTTTCAAACTAGTGACGCTTGTGTGTGGGATAACGTATTAAAGTGAGCAGCTATTGATTGGTTTTAACATTCTGTCAGCTATGCAATGTAATGTTAATATCATGCTTTAAGAAAGAGAAGACATAAAGGGCTAAAACGTGAATAACCTCTTGGAGGATCATCCTGGTCTACCTAGAATGAAATGTTGCTTCCAAGGTCATAGTTAACATGAAAGACTCAGTGGAATCTTTACTCTGTTTATGTCAGAGGAATGGTTAGAAAACAGTTCTTTTTGCCACCATATTCATTTGGATAGTCATTACTTGGGGAAGCTGCTCTTAAACTGGGTTTTGTTTTCATTTTTGAGAATTGTAGGCTAATTAATGTTTGTACTATTTATGCATAATTATATCGGCAGAATTGCTCACCTCTGTAACTGTAGCATCGCAACAGTGAGGGGGGAGACATAAGAGGAGGGTAATTGTTCACATGTTAAGAAAACAAGATACACACTGAGGCAAAACCAGTTCTGTACAGAGTATAGGAAGTCTCCTGTTGAACCATAAGAATATCTTAAAGGCAGAGTTACTTGATGAAGAATGCATGTGAATTAAATGCATGATGTGGTGTTCTTGCTTTTCAGATCTAACTTGGCACAGAGGTTTACATTCCGACTTTTTCCTCCAAGGATTGTTCTACATTGATATTTCGATTATTTTTTGGGTGAAGTCCCTTTCTTTTAAGAAGACTGAAAATTCTCGGTAAAGAGTGTAGTTTGTTACATCAAAAGGATTTATTTTCAATGTTTGTTTTAAAGTATTTATATTTCTTTAGAAATGGATAATGCTGGATTATCACAAAGGTTCAATGAAACGCCACAAATATTTTGTCTCTTCACCAATTAGAGCTTCTGCCTCTGGATGTGAGATTACAGTGACATGGGCTGTAAAAGACTGCATTTTTCCCTCTTCTGCTTTCATCACTACAATTCCAGTCAAACTTGTATTTTGAAATAAAAATTATTTACCCTGTAATTATCATGAATTTTGATTGTATACAAATACCCAGTTCAGATTAGTATCGAATCATACTATGCAGTATCTGTCCTTATGCCCCTTGCCTTGCTGTTAACTTTGAAAAGATTTTGATAATATAAAAGGAAGGCAGAAATCTGCATTTACAGTCATAATGCATGATGAATCTGCTTTTCATGTCTAGTAGCATGCTGCTATTTTTATACTGATTTTGATAATTAAAAACACTCATTATTTCAAAGGTGTAAATTTGCCACAGTGGAGGGGTATGGGAGAGGTAAAGATAAAAAGTAAGCAGCATCTCAGATTTGCAGTTGTTGAAAACTGTCTTGTCTGCATAGCTGGTCCGTGTTGTAAGTACAGTCGTCAAGCTGTAGTTGCAGAAGATGAACACTGGGTGACACCCAACTTAGCAGGGGTACATGAATACAAAACTTCAGCAGTTGGGTTTGTACTGAAAAATGCGTAAAATAGTTTTTCCCCGAAGTGAATGCTTAACATTCTTGATATGTTAAACATGTAGAATATTTTTACATTATAGAAAAGGTTATGTTAAGAGTAGAGGTTTATTTTAATCTTAAATTCCGTACATTGTAAGGTACAACATTAAAGCTTATGTGGACTTTGAATAACAACGTAAACGAGAAAATAAGTTTGTGTCAGATATAGGAAAAGAATCTTTTCATCCAGAATAAATCACTTAAATCAATGGAAAGATTCTTCTCCACCTTCAGACTGGAGAAGTCAGTTAAGAAGCTGAATAAAGACTACCATCGTCATGCAAATATTATTTTGTGGTAGCCTTAGTTTCTTTGTCTTCAATTATGTATTTAACAACTCTGAAAGCAGGTTAATGGAAAACTTCCTTTTGTGCCATAAAAATCTGATTCTTGACACTTGTATTCGTTATACAGTCTTTTTGGTATGATGTAAAGTGACTACCCCAATAGATAAAAACAAAATGGCTTTAAATACGGAGTGGCCTCATTGCTTTACACATTTTTTTTTAAAGGAGGAGTTCTGTGCTAGATTTGAACTTCCAGAGCTTTTGCAAAAATGTCTTCTCTTTTGCTTTTTTCTTTCGCTATAGCGCCTGTTTTCCTTACAGATCTGGTATTCTAGGGATAACATTTTCTTATTATTAAGTAGTCTTGCCAAATGTTTCAGTGGTTCTAAGTATTTGTTGTAAAGACATGCCTAATACTGGGAAAAGATACTACAAATATGACGTTCTTACTCCACTGGTCTTAAACTATATGAATCCATATATTTTGTATACCGATGTGGTTCAGTTGTGAAGCAGCATAAATGCTGTAATGTTTCAGGGTGAGGTTTAGAAACCATTCTCTAAACTGGTGGTTTTTTCAGCTTATTGAGCAGATTCTGAGCAGCTCTGACAATGGTTAAAAGCTCTCAGAAGTGATCTTGAGGTCCACACGCAGAAGGCATTTCTTCTTTCAGCTGTGCTAACGGAAAGGTTAATGATTAAATGACAATGAATGTTCACCAAAGATACACATATTATGGAAATTACACTTGCCAAAACCAATCTTGTACATGTGGGAAAATTGTAAAGTGTCAGTGGTAAGGAGAAATACAAATGAATACATTGCTGTTGTAAGGAACTTAACTTCGCTGTACCAGAGCTCTCCTGTATAGCAGAGTTCAAGTGTGGGACAAAGATGAAACTGTTCCTGGCAGAACTGGTTATGGTTTGGCCTGAGGTTCCTTCCAATCTTTATTTCTCCCAGGCTCATGTCTGGCTCAGCATAAATTCTGCAGACTTCTTAAGGAAATTTTCTATTTAACTGTTACTTTCTTAATGCTCTGACTTAACACCATCCGGCTTCTGCTTACATGTTTGGCTGTATTGCCTTCTTTGAATACAATTCCTCATCTTGTTTCTCTGTCCACTGCTAAAGTTCTTTTCGTAGCCCAATCTAGGCAACTTCATATTGTCCCTTCTTTTTGTGTGGTGTATTTTTTTTGTTTTGTTTTTGGTTTTTTCTTTGGTTTTTGTTCCTTTCAGGGGTGGGGGGAAGCAGGGTCAAACAGCTTGCACAAGTAGCTGTCTTTTCAGTGTCTTCATTCAAAGAACAGGGCTAGCACAGCAGCTGCCAGGTAGAGGATTGCAAGATCACTGACTGTAAAGATGAGCATGAAAGATGCTCCATCTGTAAGAGTGTTTTCTAGATAAATTTTTAATAATTCTTGTTTAACTGGGAGCTGCTGCTGACGTTTTACCTATAGTGTAAAATTGCAAGTAGGGAATCAAAAATTAATCTTGTGTAGCTAAAGTGTAGACTTTGTGTTCTCTAAGATGTTTCCCACTTTTGAGTTCTTCTCGGTGGTTAAAACTGAAATACTTCTGTTCATCATTCCAAATCTTTGTCCCTTCACCTTATAATAGGGCCAGGTGTGTGTTTGGTTGGATAGCCCTAATGTTTTTCCACCTTCATCCTTAGCACTGATCTGGACATGCTTACTGGAAAAAAAAAGTTACAATGGTTAAAAAAACCAAAAAAACCACATTCTCATGTCCTTACGCAACAGGAGGAGCCAGTAACCTGTGACTGTTGAGCTCTGTGCCATTTACTTGTTACTACTGACAGGTTATATGACATGACTGCACTGCGTGTGCTAGTATGTGTGTATGTGGTGCAGTGTTAGTGTCATACATGTTGTCATACATAGAGATGGTACCATGTGTATATATATACACACAAATTAGCGTACAGTATAAAACCCGGTAGAGGTGAGGATGGCACAATGATTGTTCTGTAACCTGAGTGATGTCCATGAATGAAAATGAGCTGGTGACTGAGGGTGACAGTTTGCTCGGTGTGGTACCCAGCTGTACTCTTGACCAGGTTCTTTGTCATCAATGGATAGGACTTGTGGCAGGTCCAGGTTGTGAACTAATGCTGGGACTGCTGCTCCCTGAGGCCCTTTGTTGATAAGGTAAGTCCTGTTTTCTGATCCTTCTGTGGAGCAAACTCCAAGCCAAGTCATAATTATTTGCCATTATTGAACATGAATATCATGGGACTTCAGTATCTGTATCACATGGTTCACTTTTTGTCTGTGGATATTGTGCTATCCTATAGGTAGTTTGACCACTTCATAGAAGCAAAGACTTAAAGTATGTGCATTGTTTTGGAAGTTGAGTGGGAGGTACTACCTGGAATAACCCTGGAGTGATATGAGTGCAGCTTTATTTTTCCCTTTAAACTTGAGGCCCATTGCTGGCTTTTGTGAAGGCAGCTGTTGGCAATGATTTCTCATTTTGATACAAAGCAATGAATCTTCAGAATTTAGTTCTGTCTGCATATGCCCTTTCCTCTGGAGAAGGGGGAAGAAGAGGTGAGCAGGAAGAATGCCTTTCCATTATTTTTTTTTTTTAAATCACAGCAAAGTGCGAGTCAGAGTTCCCGCTGATTAATGCGGGTTGCTTGTGCTATACCTTACCCATCAAATTTAATGCCAAAGGTCAACTTGTGGTTATCAAATATGACCTCAACCAGAGAGGCAAGCTGAAATTAGCGAGTACCTTCACATAGTAATTCCATTTTGACAGTAGGTACTAGCAGCAAGGTACCAATAGAAGCACCTAAGGACTTGGTTCTCCAAGTGCTTGTTCGCTCCTGGGCCATGCTTGGGATCCAGATGTTTTAATTACACCTATTATGTTTTCAAACTGTCCTTTAGATAAGCAGTGGGACAAAAATACTTTAAAATACATATATATAGATGAGACTGTGTTGTCTGTCCTCTGACTTGGCTTTTCTTCATGTTTTTTCCAATGTGTTTGCAGACAAAGAGGACACTTGCACAGGAGTTTTATTTATATCCAGGCCATCAGCTCCAGACAGGAAAGCTTCATCAGAAGCCAAGAGACTTGGTAACAGTTAAGGGGCCTGTTATTGCATCACTTGGCTAACTAAATTCTCTTTTGATGTATTCTTACTGTATTTCCTAGGGACTCATTCTTCCCTCTTGTAAAAGGAGCAGCTCTTACTCGTGTCTCTGGGATGGTGCAGGAGTCTCTTCTGAGGTCACTAGCATCTGTGTTCCTTAATCAGCCCTACTCTGTGGTTAAGTTAATAAATTTTATTCCCAGTTGAGGAAGATCAACAAAATGCCTTTGCGTGCTCGGCCTCTGGGGAGAGCTGACGAGCAGAAAAACAAACCGACCTTGGCAGATTACGGCAAGCAAATTTCCTCAACTTCTCGGTAGGAGTTTCTATCCCTGGGTTTAGGGGGCTCTGAGGTGCCCAGTGTCTGCCATAATTATCGCCAGCAATGGAAATACTTCAAGTTATTTCTTTTGGGGTTGTTGGTGTGGGTTGCCTTTTTCCTAAAGAACAAGCTGATTCAAGCATGTAAGTATGCACTGAGGTGCAAGCCTGTCATGGGCAGCAGCATGTGATGAATACTGCTGTTCCCATATGTAGCAAATATAGCAAAGAGCAGCAAATATACTGGAGGATCCCTGTGGGACACCCAGACCTGCATGTGTTACATACATTCCACCATCAGTGATACCTGCTGTCATGGAGAATTCAGCTTTGTCACAATCCTCAGGACAGTGACAGGACTCTCTGCAGCTACTGTGTTTAGTCCCTGTGCTTAGAGAGGAAAGTTGAGTGCTGGGAAGGGCTTGAGGAAACAGCTTCTGACCTAAAAGGCTTTAAAACTAATAGTAGTAGACAGTGGTGGGGGGTGGGTAAAGATGCATTAACTAGGCTTCTGAGAAGAATTTTACCCTTTCGCTGCCTGACCCAGTGGAATGATCTCCCCTGCTCATGACTGAAACCAGAGCTGTATACAAAAGCTACAGTGGTTAGAGCTCTAGTCCTGGAGACTTACCAAGAAGCCTAAGACCCTGAAAAGGTGTGGGAGACCTTGTCACATTCAGAACCTATGCACAGCTACTATCCCAACCTGGCTTGTCAAATTGTTCTGGAATAGGTTTGGGCTGTTAATTATGAACTGATGTAGCAGGTGGCTGACCAGAGGGAGTCTTGAAATAGCTTCAGTCATCTTCAGAGACTCTTGTGTCTTGAGTAAATAACTTAGTATCTAGCTGCATAATGTTTTGCTGAAAATAGCAGAAGTAGCTAGTAGTACTAAGTAACTGTGTCGTGTGTGACACATATACAGAGATGTATCTTCAGACTGGCAATAGGAGCATAAGAGCCTGAACAGAAATGAAAACAGAGAAGCCACAGATCAGTTGTTGGTTTGTGTAGGAAATTTTTCCCTAGATTTGTTTGGTAAATAGCTTCTTAAGTTTTGGAGAGGCAGTGTTTAGACCTTTACAGGTCTTAGCCTAACCAGAAGAACTTGCAGTGTCTTTTTCTCAGTCCACCTGTGGCTTATGAAATTTTTAATGGAACCCTTGGTTCTTTGCACCTAAATGGCACTAGTCACTTTGGGAAAGAAAAAGTACGGGTGTGTCTACTGATTTTAGTATTAATAAAGATGTTAGATGGTTCTGGCAGCCCTGTTAGCTGAAAACAACTTAAAAGATACCCTAAGACCCATTGGTGTGGTTGTCCAGTCTCACTGTATTCCACCTGAGTGACCGTACTCCACTTTGATTGTCAGCTCCATCCCTTTAATAGCAGCTTATGCTACTTGTAACCTAGTAATGTGCCTTTGAACTACTACTGTTAACCAGAGTATTGGTGACTGAGCAGAAACCTCTTCCCAAAACAGGGCACCAGTTTCACAGAGGCGTTGGAAACAAGCAGTGCTGTAGGAATTGTTTCACTAAAAATGTGAGCATGCCACCTGTAGATGGAACAAATACTGTCACTGGTGTATTGTTCTACTACCAACAACTAGTGAGGCAGTTGCTCAAAAGTGAGTGGGAAAAGCTAAAGTTAGCTATTGCTCCTCTGCATTTAATTATGCTGTAATCCTTAACAGCCTCCTTCTCTTTCCCTCCTCTCCCCCATTTGAATTGATGCTATCAGATTGTTAGATGTACATTTTGTCTCCAAAAGTTGGAAGAGTGATCCCAGGCTTCGTGAAATATTTTAAGCTAAACTGCTGTGAAGTTACTGTTTAAGACTACAAAAGTCAAGGTTAACTGTAGCATTTATTGTAGAATAATGCAGAAAATAATGTATGGTAACTAAGAGAGAGAAAAGAATATATGTGTAATTAGAACTTAGACATACAGGAATAAAGCTGTTTAGCTGAGCTCCTGGCTTATTCCTGAAACTTCAAAGGATCAAGGAATCTTTGATATCTGTATGCCGTAGTTGAATGACTATGCTTCAAAATAACTTCATGTGGACATTATAATTAGAAAATGTTTTATCAAACTATATATGAGTATTTCTCAGAAATATTTTTTAAATTGGTTTGTATGGCAACTACTTCAAAGAGCACACATAGCTCACCAGAATTCAGTTAGAAATATCTTATCTTGACACTTAACTTACTAAAGCCTCCACTTACTGTTCTGTTAAGCTAAATTCTTTCCTGCAGTAACAGCCTATTGCTTGTGATAAGAGATGGAGTGCCTAAGGGTTAGGTTAAGTTACTAGCACAGGAAGTAAATTTAAAATGCATTGGGCATGGATCTTCTTCTTTTTCCAGTAAATTCTTCCTTCTGGATTTCTTAATCCAGAGGTAGCAGACAAAGTAAGTTCTGTCTCTTGTCACACCTCCTGTCTCCACCACACTCTACTGCACTTCCCTGATTAGCCGCTTTTTAATCTTAAATACTAGGGCTCTAACTAAGTGCACTTCATCTCTTGCAGTATCTTGGAATATTTCAGGTTTGGTACATCAACCAAGCACTTCATAAACATGAAAATAGCCAGCGTCTGTCAGATTGAAAGGATCATCTGGATCATCTCATCCAGCTTTTGAAATAGCCAAAAGCAGATAGAGAAGAATGAGCAAACAGGACACATACAACAAAATCTCTCTTCTTGTATGATCTCCCACTTCTGGTGCTCACCAGCTTGGGGATTCCCTGACTTTCGTGGCATTGCTTAAAGACAGCAGCACAACATTTTTTACTTTTGGGCCAAAAAAGGGGTTTCCTCTTGGAGTCTGTTCTTCTGTTAAAAAGCTCAGCTGTGGGCTTTATATATGCTAGCAGAATATTTGAGTCATTTTAGAATAGCAGATTACAAATGGGGATAATACGTTCTTCTTTCAGAACTGAGAAAACCTTGAGGTCAGTTCTTTACATCACATACTAGGAAAGTGCTAGAACAACAGCTCCAAGACAAGTCTCTCTCCAGGCTCCTGTCGAACACTCCCCACCCCATTTGGAAAGTCTTCAAATCTTTGTTCTCTTCATAAAGGTGTGATGGCCTTTGCCCTACTTGCTAGCCAAGTTGCTGAGATTTGCTACTGAGCAGAATCACCTCCTGTGGTGGTGGGGCTGCAGAGGGCTTCTCTTGAACCCTTTGGTGTTCTCAAGAACTGCTTCTGTCACTAAGATGTGTAGAAATACTGTCTTGAGCTCTGTTTAAACTTCTGCTCAGTATGCCATCACGAAAGCATTTACATTTGATGGTGCAGTTGGCTGCGTGGTTCTAGAGCCTCTATTTTTAGAGGTTTGCAAGACCATCCTTCATTCAGCCACATGAGGCTAGGTTAAAGGTGTAGAGAGATATATGGCTTAGAGGCATCCACCCCATGACAATCATTTGAAGCTAACAGTTAACTCGTTTACCACAAACTAGAAGCTATTTTAAATATATGTTCTTCCACTGTATTTTCCTTTGAATAATAAGAAATCAGAAGCCATTTCAACTAAAGTTCCCCCACTTGTAGTGAAATTAGTCCCTTGATAGTACTGAAGGTTAGTTTAATGTTTATTAGTACAGAGTTGATCGTTAATCATTTTATGAAGCTGGTATTTGTGTTACTCTGTTTCTGTATGGTTTGTGTTGGCAGGACACTATTGCATTGGTATAATGCAACAGAAAAGGACTGGATACTAATATTTATTAAAACATGAGAGTTTCTGAAATAGTAAAAATTCTAACATTGATTATTGGCAAGACAGGATTTTTTTTGAGAAAGAATCTTTAGGTACTTCCCTGTACAATGCTCATTTTGAACTTCTGCCAAAATGTACCAATGCAAGAGTTTGTGCAGCACACTCTGACCCATCTCCAGGCAGTTAAGCTACTTAAGAAAACTTTTTTCCTCAAAGCTATTTTTAATCTGGGTCACTTCCCCTGTTCAGTTTGCATTAGTGCCAGACCAGCTGAAGGAGAACTGCACTGGGAGGAAAGAAGAGCAGTAGAGGTATAGAGACTGTTGTTAGCTGGTATAGCTTATGAAGACTTTGAGGAAATCATGGCGTTAATTAATTGTTAGACTCACAGAACTGTGTAGTTTAGAAGAGACCTCTGGGGGTTGCTACTCCAACCTTCTATCAAGTTGCTGAAGGCTTTGCTCTGTCGCTTTTTGAGTATTTCCAAGGATGGAGGTTCCACAGCCTCTCTGGGAAACCTGTTCCAGCATTTGAACACCCTCATGGTTAAAAAGAAACAACTTCTTGCAACTCATTGGAATCATCTGTGTTCCGAGTTGTGTCTAGTAGGGTCTATGACCCAACACCAATGTGGAAGTGTTGGGTCATAGGCTGGACTTGATGATCTCAGAGGTCTTTTCCAGCCTCAGTAATTCTGTGATTCAGTGTCCATTGCCTCTTGTTCATCCACAGTGTGCAACCAAGAAGAGTCTGAGTGTCTCTTCCACCATAATTACACAGTTGCAGACAGGAGTAATATCTCCCCCTTTTTTCCTATGGACTGAACAATCCTAGATCTCTGAGCCTCTCCTCAATATCATATGCTCCAGTTCCCTCAGTAGTCTTGTTATTCATCTGCTGAATTCAGTCATTTTTCTCATGCTGGGAAGTCCCAAAGTGGAGATAGTATTTCAGTTGCAGTCTCAACATAACACCGTTCTTCAGTTAAGTCTGAAACAAGGATCTAGGATATGAATTATTTTTTTTGTCCGCTACTGTCCCATTGGAGCACTCAATCTGAATCACAAGATTTGAACTTGACTCCAAGAATCTGACAACTCCTGACTCACTTCCCTGTTGGAGAAGGTAACTGAGTGACTGTCTCAGCAGAGGAGTTGTGTGAAGTGAAAAAATAAAATCGGGAGGTATTGCATAAAAAATTTAGAGGATCTCTCTCCTTTTTTTTCTTTTTAGATGAGCTTTTATCTTCAATGCAATCACATGTGCCTGTATCTCTAGTGAAAACTGCACCCCAAACTATGGTACTGGTTACTGTCATAACCACAGATATATGGATCTGAAAACCTTTGGGGGAAGAAGTAATTCTCATTATTTTACAGATTCCCTGTGAATTTTTTTTTTTTTTTTTTTTTTCAACTATGTGCTATTTGAAGCTAGTTTTGTTAATACTCATTGAATTTAGTTGGGAAAATAAGTGAGATTCAGACTGTCACTGCAGATTTCTGAACCAGATAAAGAATCTTCAGCAAGATAACAGATTTTTTTATGTGCTCATGTCTCAAGCTTAGATTCAGACTTTTAAGAAATTGAAGATATTTTGTCTTAAGGCTATCCTCCTAAGACTTCTTCAGCTTTCAGTTGCCAGAGTTCAATCTATTGAAGTTTTTTGGTTGGTTTTTTGGTTGTTTGTTTATTTTGTCAGAACGATATGTTTGCCAAAAGGGATTGGCTGCATAGAGTGGTCTTTGAAAAGTTTTTATCTGTTATTTCAGTTTGTTAACTTAGAGCTAAGATTCAAAGGTCTGATTTAGATCTACTGGAACCCAGCTGAGAAAAGTAAATGCTAGTATAGGGAGTAGGACATACTTCTCATACTAGAAGGACCTTCAGAGTTATACTTGTTTGAGCTGTGAGGTTCTGGAATTAATTTTAAGTTCATGTTTAAATGAAGTATTTTTCTTAAGCCTATAATCAGTTCTAGTGTCCATTCTCTAAGTTCATTTCTTCATCTTTTTATTTAATTAGCTTACAGCATTTCTTCTAGGGAGCGGCCTTCTGAGGAAAAAAACAAGTGCAACTACTGGAATAATTTCATTGTTGTTGTTGCTGAGAGCCTATCTATTCAAGCCCCATTTGAAACTCCTACTCAAAGGCCACAATTATTTGTCACTTCCTTGATATCAGCAACCCCTGACAAGAGAATCTAAGAGATACCACTAGCTTCAGATCAGTCTTTTAAGTGTCAGAAGTTGAAGACCTCTTCCATGGCCGAGCAACAACTGTCATAGACACACAAATGTAAACAACAGTCACTGGTTCAAACAGCTTCACCTTTTACTGTACTGCTGGATCACGCACTAGATCTGCATGAGACAAGGGAAAAAAGCAGGTAAGAGGGGACTTCCATTGCTGGGACCTCCACAAGAGAAAAAGGGGGTCAGATACAGTGCTTCAATACATCCTCACATTCTTCACTTATTCTCCCCAGATGCAGGACTTAGCATTTTCCTTTTTTGAACTTCATAAAGGTTCTGTTGACCCACTTCTCCAACCTGTCAAGATCCCTTTAGCAACACATCCGTCTGATGCATCACATACTCCTCCCAGTCCTGTGTCATCTGCTGAGGGGGCACTCTGCCCCATCATCGAGGTCATTAATGCAGATGTTCAGGAGTGTTAACTCCTGGGGTACACCACTAGTGACTGGCCTCCATTGTGACCTCATGCCACTGATCACAAACCTGTAAGCCGTGTGATTCAGTTAGTTTCCAATCCACCCCACTGCCCATTTATCTAGTCCACATTTCATCAGTTTGTCTATGAGTATGTTATGACAGACAGTGTTGAAAGCCTTGCTCAAGTCAACATAAATAATGTTCACTGCTTTCCCTTCCTCCACCAAGCCACTCGTATCATCTTGTTATACGGAAGGCATGATGTTTGCTTTGTAAATCAATGCTGACTACTCCCCAACACTTTCTTAATATGTTTGGAAATCACTTGCAACACCTTCCCAGGGATTGAGGGGAGGCTGTTTGCCCTGTAGATTCTTGGATCCTCCTTTTTACCCTTCTTGAAGAGAAGAGTGACATTTGGTTTTGCCTTTCCCCCAGAACCTCCCCTGATCACCATCACTTTTCAAAGATTACTAACAGTGGCCTCACAATGACATCAGCCAGCTCCATGATATCATAATTTACATAATTCAAATCTAGAGGAAACAGCATGTTCCACGAATTTCAAGCAGGAAGGAAGAAAACTGATCCTTAAATGTACATGACAGTGATCTTTAACCTTAGAAATTAAGGTAAGCTGATGTTTTATTAACATCATATGTTTACTTAAGTTTTGAAATGTACAACAGCTAAATACATATCTGTAAAATTTCTGCAAAGTTACATCATTTTGCCCTTCTTGCAGACATATTTCACATTTCTTTGTTGAAAGTTTATACATTATAAACCAAAACATCTGATTTTTCATCACTTGTAGGTGCATTTGGTACATCCCATCAGTTATCTTATTGTTCTCATTTCTCTGTGGCTGCTCTGATCCTTTTTTTTCAGCCGTGTCATGTCCTACCATTTCTCCATTGAAACCTTGAATACTAGACCCAAGGTCAAATGCACAATACAAGAAAGAATTCAGATTCATAGAATATATGGATATATACTACCCTTTGAGGTGGCGGTTTGGTTTTTTTTCTGTAAGGGAAAATTCCACACCTCTAAACATGAGAGAAGCAGACTACTGTTCCCCTGAATATGGTAAAGCAAATTCTATTGGTGGTGACACTTGAAAATCATATTGACTGTAAATGACCTTATTGTCATTTGCCTAAGATTATAGAAATCACATGGACTATCATATGCATGGCAACCTACCTCTTGCAAGTATCACGTAAGTGATATCACTTCTAAGATCCAAAATATGCAGGTCCATCTGTTTCAGCCCCTTTTGAAAGCGTTCTCCCATGTACCATCCAGCATTGCCAGAACAGAAATCTGTGGCCAGCACAGAGGGGTCAGAGGTAGAAGCAGAATTTGTTCATAGGTTTAGGTGCTTCAATTTCCTCTGCTTCAGAGAATTCTCTGTAGCTCTATTGTACTGAGGACATAATAATAATTTTGAAATTATCTTTTTATTGAGATTTAAGCATTAAATGGACGATTACTATTTCATCTGCTCCATCATGTCAAGCTATATATAATCTTCAGTATTTCCTGATGGAGGAGAAAAATTCAAAGCAATTGAGAAAGAGACACTTTTTTTTTTTCATGTCTTGTGCCGTGTGGGAAGCTACTGGGCTGAGATGTTATGGAATCGATACAGTTCACAGCAAAATACGTCTGTTTGTATCAGAGCATTTCCCACAGACTGAAGAAGTTGTATAATGCTTTGATAACAGAAGACCAGAGAAAGGTTAGTTACTAATTTAGGTCATCTTTGTTTCAGACATGGCAGAAGGAGCAACTGAGTCTAGATTCAGATTTTAATGTGGCAAAGGACTAAGTCAACTAAGTTGGAAAGGTGAATGGGTGCCAGGGCAAGGGAAAGAGGGATGTGGAGCAGATGGGTGACTTGAATGCCTTTCCTTAGCTGAAATTTCTTGCTATGGTTTTAACTCCATAAAGTGAATTGATGAGAGGTGTTGTCTTAGTTATGCAACTCACCAAGGTGTTTCCCATGTGCTGAATCTTTTCAAACAGGCTAGGTGACAATCTTCTACCACCACTCATGAAACCAAACAAGTTAATAACTAGATTCTTTTAATAATAGGGCTTTATTAATAAGATGTTGTAAATACCTAAGACCCGCTGAAAAGTCATAAAAATGTTGGCTCTGTCATTTCTGTAATAATCCTTCAAACAGGCATAGGCTGATGTTACATCACTTGTTAGCTTCCTTTTCACCTAAGTCCAGCTGCTTCAGTCTCTCCTCAATAGCTTTCTTATTAGTCCTTCACTGAACTCTCTCCAATTTTGCTATGTCTCTTTTGACCTGAGGTATCCAAAACTAAACATTATTTCAGGTATGGCTTCATCAATACCAAGCAGAGACCGTCAATAAATTTTCTTTGATGTGCTGGTCACAATTCTACTGTAATGCAGTATGTAGCTTATTTCAGAAGAGCATGCTGCAGGTTCACATTCAACCCGGTGTTCCCTGTAACCCACAGGACTATGACCTAGCCAGCCACTTCCCAGCTTTTACCCATACATGGAATTATTCCAGCTGTCCCAGGTGCAGAACTTCATACTTATTATAAGAGTCATGAGGTCTCTGTCCAATCCTTGTTTTTCAGGGTTTTTCTGGGTTTATCCAGCAGCCACTTCCCCTAACAGTGTTATCTGCAGATCTGCTCAGAATGAGCTCTGCATTGCAGCCAGGTTGTCAATGAAGGCATTGGATATAGGAAGCAGTATCACCAAGGGTGCTTTGCTGATTATCAGGCAAATATCAAGTTATTGACTGCTACCCTTACAGACAGTTTTAAATTCATTTAACTAGTCTTTCGTCCAGTCCATGCTTCTGCTGTTTGCAGAAGGATGGGGAAGGTGATGTCAAAAGCTATGTTCAAATCAAGGTATATTACACCCATCACTCTGCCCTTGTCCACAGAGTCAGTCATTTTATCATAGCAGGCAATCGGGTAGGTCAAATATGGTTTGCCTTCCTGGGCTGACTGCTGTTGATTGTATGCACCCTGATCTTTCCATTGACTGAGGTGGAGCTGAGTGACATATAATTTCACACTTCCTCCTTCTTGCCTTTTTTTTAAAGATGAAGATTGATAGTGGCCTCACACTCAGGCCCATCCAGGTCTTCCAGCAGCTTGCAATCCAGCCCTATAGATCTGAATACACCCTATTTCTCTAACCTGTTTCTCTTCCACTGCTGGCTGCCCCATTCCTTTCCCCGACTGTGCCCATACAGGCAGACATCTGGGAGTTGGCTTTGGCTGTGAAGACGGGCAGAAAAAAAGCAATGAGTTCATCAGCTTTTTCATTGACACCTGTTGTCACCAGAGGCCTCCATCAGCAGAAGGCCATTTTCCTTGAACTTGCTTTTCAGATTAGCGTTCTCACAGAACCTGCCTTGTTCCAACCAGCCCCCTTCAGCCCTCAGAAAGGCTTTGGCCTTCCTAATTTTGACACTATGGACCTAAACCGGTTTATTATTATTATTTATTTTTATGTCTGCCAAGTGGTAGTGGTTTACATAAGACATTAGAATAATTTTATTTAGTTTGGCTAATTTAAACCACATAGCAGATAGTCTTTCTGACTCCTGTACACTTCTACTCCAGTAAGTCAAGACTCATGAATGAACATGGAAAAATTGTTCCAACGGCAGAAGCAATTGTCTGCTAGGAGGAAGATGTGGAAAAGATGTCTGAAATTACAACCCAGTTAAATGTGGTTGATACAAATATCAATATAAGTGGAATGGATTTCTTCTGGTCTTTAAAGACTTAGACTAAAAATGCAGCTAGACAGTGAAGAGCAACAGATCACCCTACAGGGAGGTCTAGGGTTGGTCTGCCACTGGGAGACATTCTTGGAAGAGGATCATACACTGAATAGTTTGAGCTCTGGACTGGGATCAAGGCAAATTTGATTGATAAGAGCTTTAATTTCAAAGTAGGGAACAAAGCTGAAAAAGGCTCATTTGATGCGTGATGATAACACAGTGAGAAAGAAATATCAGAGGGTCAGAGAGATGAAAGTGCTAATACTGTTACGAGCACCTGCTGGTTAAGACGGAGTGGGAAAGTACTGGCTAAAAATTAGCCTCCCTTGGTGGCCAGTATGAAGCTACTACATTGGTACAACAGAACAGAGGATCCAGGACAGCTGACTCAGAATGTGAAACTAGCTAGTACAGAGACCTGTGGAGCAGTTGTGGATGGAATATCAGGATGGGAATACATGCACTATAGAAGAAAGACAGAAGAGAAAAATAAAGATGGTGAAAGAGCATTATGCCTTAATGACTTCAGAGAAAGGAATGAATTATGTTTGAGTTAAAATTGTTTAGAGATAAGTCAAAAAAATACTGAAGTATCAGAGTTTGCAGTATCCAAGAGAGCCTGGGGGTTGGATTTAGACAGGGATGTAGATCTCTATCATGTCATTTGGAAAAGAAAAGAAGTACCATTAGTATCTCTATAAATATCGGAAAAATTTAAATCCCTAGATGGGAAAACCTACCTGTTCCTAGATGTGCTAACAGACTGCTACACTGCAGTAACAAGATATGCAAGAGTGCTATGAAAACTTTGTCATGTGTCTAGGAAGAAATAGGCAGAATCCTTAAACATTTATAACTACAAGCAAGTAATTTCCATTACTTGTAACTGATCTGAAATGAAAAGAAATTCTGAAATGACAGAACTCTCACTAAATGGAAGCACTGGGTTTAGCCACCTTAGTTTTTCCAGCTAGGTGGGTTAGTTGCATCAGGTTGTATCTTGAAATTGAGATTGATGGCAGAGTAAATCACTTATTTCATAATTATTATTAATTTGAAAACAAACTTTGAACATTCTGATAAGCAGTAGAAATGTAAAAAAAAAAGTATTAAAAATTACAATATACATACTAGATATAATTAGACCTGATTTTCAAGGGGTGGAGGGGAAGATGAAATTGTGAAAGAGCTAGAATATGGAAGATACTCTAAATTGTTACACAAGTTAAAGTAATATACAAAATTATGCATTTGGTAGAATCCTTTACATTATCTCCACAGAATCTATGATTCCTATTTTCATGAACCTACTACCAATTACTGGACTTTTTTTTTATTTTATATGTTGGCCTCTTTTATGCTGGCTACAGAGCTTTGTAAATATTTACAAACTGTATTCGCTATGTTTGCTTAGTGATAACTCCTATGAAATTCAAATCCAGAGAAAGCAACATGTTCCATGAATTGCTGGATTGGCACGGAGGCAGAAAATTGATCCTTAATTGTACATGGGAGTGATCTTTAACCTGTGAAATTAAGGTCAGTTAATGTTTGATTAACATCTGATGTTTACTCAAGTTTTGAAACATATGACAACTATTTAAGTACGTCTCTGTGAGACTGCTGTATGGTTGTTATTTTACCTTTTTAGCATATATATTTAAAATTTCTTTGTTGACTGTTGAAACATAATCTTAAATCATGGATTTTTCTGTTCACAGGCAGATAGTGAAATTCGTTGTAGTTATTTTGAAGTCAGTGGAGCTCAGCTTGAGGATCCATTTCATTCTTGATAAATAATATTTGTTAATAGACCTCCCTCTTTTGTGTTAAAAATGTTCAATATAATATTTTATACCCATAGATTTGAGGCTCAGCTCAACAACTTTTCCAACACTGCTTGCTTCAAAATTATTGATCTAATTTTAATAACCAGGGGACTTTTAGACTGTAAGCAACTACAGGCATAGCCTGATTTGTCTTGCTTTGAAGCAACCACAGAATCACTGTGGCCAGCATTGTATTCTCTATGTTTGAGTGTGCCAAGTCACATGCATGAATAAATGCCATGGTCTGTGGAAGTTAAGGAAGAATGAAAATTAATTATGAAAGTAAATAAAATGTCCTCTTTTACAATGTTCTTTATCTCTCTTTAAAAAAAGCAATCAGAAGTCAAGTTCTATTTTCCTATCCTGTGCAGGTATTAAATACATTATTCTTAAGTCACATCCGGGTCTGTTGGAAGTTCCTAATAGGTAGTTATGAAAGCAGAACTAAACCACACTGACTTCTCTCCTCCAATTATTATGTCTCTCGCAGTGTTAGCTTATGGATAGTGCTCAGAAAGTCTGAGGCACTGGACTTAGCAGTCAAATGCAAAAGGGTGAGCATGGAGCATGCAAATAGTCTCACTGTGAGTGTGAAGCAGAGTCCTTTGTTCATGTGCAGCACTACTCATAAATTTGCGTAGTCTCATGATCACCTGGCTTCTTGGCCCTACCTGATCTACATGTTCCAGTGGCTTTGCATCCCCATGGTAACCATGACTTCCCTTCCCTTCAAGGTGACTTAATTTCTTATATACAGGATGCTAGTTTAACCAAAAAAAAAATTAAAAAACTAATTCCCTCCTGACTGACTGCCATTTGTTGCAGCATAATTACTATTCAATGATAACTAAACTTAATTAGTTTAAGGCTATTTTAGGCAGTCAATCAGAGTAGAAAAATCTTAGGATTTGATATTCCATAACCTTGAGAACAGTTCAGTATCAATCTGATGTTCCTGTCCATGCTTCTATCATATATGAATATACCATAATATTCCTCTGTATAGATAGAGGTACTGCTGGGGAAGGAATGTTCTTCTTCCTGGAAAAGTATGCTGGTGCACTTAAACAAAGATACTACAAATAACTGCAAATCCTTCAGGCAAATATCAATCACTTCAGCAGGTGGTGAAGAGAAATGGAGAAATGTTTCTATGGCTGCAGGGCAGACATTCTTTCCTTCCTAAGCAAGACTTATATTCTCCTGCCTCTCCCAGCAAATGCTAAGACTGTGTCACATCCTGTTAAAGCATGAAAAGCTAACAGAGCTTTTCCCTTTTCTTTGCCTAATACTGCAGTAAAGAAACTTTAGTTTAATTCCACAATCAAGAGCAATTCAAAACTCATCGAAGTCTAACTTGTTCATATCTCCCAATGATACCTTCCACAAATCTGCAAAGCAATTAATAGCACAACTCTTAATCATGTGTCATAAGGTTTTTAATCTGGAGGAGAAGAGCAGGTATGTGGCAGTAAATAAGGAAGGCCTTATTTACTGGAGAATTAATATATATCACCCTTTCAATGAAACATTGCTGAAAAAATATTCAACTTAAATCAGGTGTGAAATAGGTTTGTCCTGCATTCCACTGCTGTTTATCCCATTACCATGCTCAGTAAAGCAGGGTGTGTAGGCAGGGCTCTGTTTGTACATGACTTTAAATGCCTGTGCCATTCAGTAAATAACGAAGGACAAGGTGATGAGAGTGTTCCTCTCTTTCTCTGTTTGCACTTATTTTTGTGAGGATTGACTCCATTAATGTCAGCCTGTTCCAAGTCAAATAGCTTCAGCTGAACTTCCAAAGATATAATAAATGTGTGAGGCAAGTGAGAATATGCCCCTAGTTCAAGGCACTCTGGGAGTACAAAAAAATCGCATATGGCATGGCATAGGATCTTGGGACATAGAAGATGTGTGATTTAACGATGTATCGACTTCTTAATATATATTTTCATGTGGAGGAGAACTAATATACTTTTCACCTGCCAACTGACAAATACAAAAGCAATCTGTTATGATTCATCCTAAAAAATATTTTAACAGCAGGCTGATTTTATTCACTGAATGACACTTCTTAGCTATGTAAGTACACAAAAATATACCAGACAGATGTAGTTCAAGCTTTGCCAGACTGAGCTGCACGTTGGTCCTACTCTTCAATCAAGGAAACTTAAAAAGATAGTTTAATTCCTGTGGATTTTCTGCATGTGGCTTCTTAGGCAGCGAGAGAAAACTACAAATTGAAGCCATTTCACCAGGGCAAATTCAGCTATATTTTACAAAAAAATATGCATGACTACAAGGTAGAAATCCTTTAGAAATTATGACTTCTGGTTTCAAAATTGCAGTTTTGAAACAGGGCACCGTTTTGCTATGTTATCTAGCTCAAAGACTGACACCACTAACATTTTATAGACAGGTTTCAAGTGACTGGGGGGAAAAAAAGTTTTTTCAGTTATCATACTGTGTCTCAGTTTATTGACTCAGTGCCCAATATTTTTTTGTGTAAGACTGATCCCTGATTATCCCTGATAAGACTGATTTCTCAGTGGTCCATCAGTCCATGACAATTTCTGTCATTTGCAAACCTAATTTCTCAATAACTCTTTAAGTACTATTATGATTTATAATCTATTTTATTGGAATGCTTAAAGTGATAAGTTAATATTTCAACGATCATGAATAACTATAATTATTTATACCCTTCTTCAGTTTCTGATGTATGTTACAGCACTCTTTTTAATTTCCGAGCCATATTCTGTTTCTCTTGGAGGACACGAACTTATCCCATGAAGAAGGGTACTTGCCTTCAGCTGAATTTGTGTTACCTGTAAAAATACTTTGGTGTGAGCATTCGATTTCATTCAGCAGTTATGAGGTACTGGACTTCCGGGAATTTCAGAAAAGAAAGGATGATTTTGAAGGTAAAGCAGGCAAATACTGCCTGGGAGAACTGGATTTCCCATCCTTGACACACAGTATTTGCCTGACACTGGGACAATCACTCTAACTGAAATACCACAGGTAGCCATTCCGTGCACCTCACTTTTCTGGGTTCTCAGCTTGTTGGCTATTCAAAATGTTAAAATAGAGCAGAAACTGTCGACCATCATAGATTTATTACACTGTAATTTGGACAGTTTGCTCTGGGCTCATCATTCTGTTTTTCCTCGGAAGCCTTCCTAGGGATAGATGGCTATAACTACAAGATATAAAAAACTCTGGAGAAGAAGCCAAGCTTTCCAAAATTAGTTTACCCTTTTGACACCTTTTATTTTAATATCTGTTAAGGTGGCAAAATTAGCTGTCCCTCTAGCTTCTTTCTGCATGCAACCTGAACTGACTCTAAGACTTTACCTCTCTGCATATATACCTCTGAGATTTTCCCAGACTTAGGACCACCATCTACTGTAGCTCCTGCATGAATATTTGCATAGACCTGTTTAAATACAGAACCCACTGAAAATGTGCGGTAAGAGGGGAAAAATGTTTTCCACAGAAGAAACCCAAAAAGGTGTTGATTTTAACAGCACACAACACACTATAAAAGAAAAAAAACCCACTAAAATACAGTAATCTGGAACAAGTATTATCCGAGTTTCATTCACAGAAGGACAATCCAGGCATCAGATGAAGAAAGCAGAATAACTAAAGTGTCTGCAATAAAACACCTTCCCAATCAGAGGGCTCAGTGTGACATGGCTTACAGAGATGAAGTTGTGCTTACAGAGATGAAGTTGTGCTTGGGAGAATTTCTGTGTCGCTTTATAATTCATGCCAGAGAGCTGATGGTAAGAGGCTGGCCACAGCCAAGCGCAGACACAGCTTCTCCCTGCCTGTCTCCCTGCCATCACAGGCAGCACTGTGATAATTCACGCTCCTGGTCCTGGGCATGAGGAGAAACTTCCTGGTCCCACCCATCAGCTGCCTGAGGCTGTAAGGCTGTTGGGTTATGCATTCCTTCCTCTATCACTCAGAAGCAGAGCCTCATGTTGCTCCTGGTGATGTGCCACCTCTAGGATGGTTTCCTTTATTGTGATATGAATTCACAGTAGAGCCAGGTGTGGGGTGGAGAGTTAGAGTGACATGGTGATATGGTGACATCTGAGCATACAGACACTGGCTGTAGTCCCATCACAGCTGGAAAAGCCCCTTTCGCTCTACAGTCAAGAAAAGAATTGTGTTCTATGAAGTATGGGCAAAACTAAACAATTCATAACTTCCTTTTTAAAAGTTAAAGACCAAAAAAATCCTCAGAGTTCCTCTATCTGTCATATAGAAGGATACACAGATGCATCTGAAACTATCTCCTGACTCCCGGGTGTAAGTGCATACCAAACCTTTGTAGATTATAACTCATTATGTCTGGTACTTAAAGATCCATGAAGTATTCAAAGTCAAATCTGAGCAAGAATAGTTATGGTCTTGTTTCTTACTGTGCTGGTAGATGCACATTGTATTAAACCCCCTATTCCCTGCTTTAAAATAACATGCCAACCTCTACAACACAAAGGAATTAACAGTTACAGACAACTCCAGATGTATTACCTTCTGATAGTTCTTCCCTATGTGTAAAGTACGATAATAGTACTACTTCAGTGTAGAAGGCTGTTATAGTTAAATTTATTAATGCTAGAAGGAATTATGAGAGTACCAAAGGAAAGACATGATGGAAATTAATTAACCAGCCTTCAAGTCAGGGTTTGAAGAATGTACAGTGAATATGACATGAAAGATTCCACTTTACATGATGAAAATGAAGAGAAGCATTCAAGGACTATATATTAATTAAATACATCCTTTGAATTGAATGAGGCAGGAGTCTTGCAGAAAAAAAAAATCACTCAGCAAAGGTAATTTAAAAACTGACTTCTATCACAAACTACATACAATACTGTAGGGCAGGTTTTTTTGTCTTTGGAGCTTTAATGTTTTCCACATAGTTAACTCAAGTTTTTTTTTTTTTCTTTTTGTTTTCACTGCATGATTCCCAGTCTGAATATTGGTAAGGCTGTGAGTCAGTTATCAGAGGAAATTACAGTCACAGAGATGAGTTGTTTCTCCGTGCGATACACGAGGCTTACAGGCTTCACGGCTGTTTGAGAGCCAGCGCTTTGCAGGCTCATGTTCCCCAGGGCAGATTCTCTTGTGGTCCTATCTGTCCCTCTCCATGCAGCCACCAGCTCCTGCTGAATACCCTCCCTGCAGATACCCTCATAGTCCCTTCTCCAGCTTCCAGATGTGCTCCTCCATCTTTTCCTATCCCTTTGTATCCCTCACATCTATTCCCTGCTTTCTTAATTCCCAGACCTGAAAACTCAGCCTTTCCATTTCCTTTCCCTCGGCACTAAGCCCATGTAACTTGCACCGACACCAGCTGTTCTTTCCTTTCAGACCTCAACAGGCTAAAGTTTAATTAAGATTAAAGGAGAGTCTTCCTTCTTTTGGTTTTGTTGCTAAAGGAGACCCTGGAAATCAGGAGGCTGCATACAGTAAAACAGGTAGGATTTTTCTTTCAAAGCAAAACAATGCAACTTCATCTTTAGACAGGTAGAATAATTTTAAGTGGAGCCCCTTGACAGAAGTTCAGCCTGCGAAACAGCTGACAGGAAAATGTCAATTAACAGGTTTTAAATTTGGCAGAGTTTATAAACAATGAAAACGGGGTCTTTCACTGATAAGGCAACATTAGGAATGATTGTTACTATACACACCGACAAAAACTAAATCTGTCGAGTTAACCTTTTATTGAGGTGTGTGAACCCAAACACGAGGACACCCTGTATAGATGGAAGATAAATTGTTGATTAGTGCCTCAACAGAATAGTTTGCACTTAATAAGAAACAGCTTTTTACTGGGACACCCATCAGGAATACCAAAGCAAATGGTTTCCAAGAAACCCCCCCCAAAAAGAAAAATACTTTCCTCCCCCACTCCCTTATATTGACTATGGTCTGTATTTTCAACTAAAGAATTTAAGAGGAATATAATTGCTAAGCAAAAAGAACACAACACAAGGACTAAGAATGGAGAGCGGAAGGGTTAAATATCTCTTTTATTTCAATTTTGGTAAACTGGCACTGGAGATGAGGCAGTGAAGTTTTTGGCATCCAGCACCAGTTCTGGCAACGTTTGGAGGCAGTGGAGCTGGAGCTGCCCCAAGGCCACATGCCCAGTTCCTGTAAACACTGCAGTGCTCCCCAGACGGTCAAGAACTGGCAAAAATGGGAAGGCAGGAGCAAAACGAATATGCAAGCTGCGTGTTAAACTGCTGAGGGGTTTTTGACTGCCAGTATGTAAATGTTTAGGAAAAAAAAAAAGATTATGTCTCCTCTTCTGAAACTGAGTCCTAAACGGTACCGCTGCCACAGGGCCAGTCCTGCCTGAAGGGCCATTTGCAGGCCTGGGGATGGGACGTGGGAACGACCTGGGGGGTGAAGCGCCAGCAGCATCGGGAGGAGGAGGAGGAGGAGGAGGACGCGCTTCTGCCTTGCTCCAGGGCCATCGATTCAAAAGAGGTGGGGCGCAGCTGCCAGCAGCGCACACAGCCTCCTGTATGGAAGAATCTAGAAAAAAAATGGGAAATACGGCAGGACCTCCCGGAAAGCCGGTGCGCACGTTGTTTGGCTTTCCCAGATAAACCAATTAAACGTGCTCGGTCACCAACCCGGATCTCGGCCGCGCTGACTCGCCTGACCGAGTGCTCACCCTCGGCACAAGGTGACAGGCAGGCGGTGCCGCGACCCGCACGCAGGGGGCTGGGCCAGGCCTTCCCTTGCCGGCGGCAACCTGCGGCCCGGCCCTCCCCGTCCCGCCGGCCAAGGTGCCGCGCTTCGCGGCAGAGCTGCCGCGCGGGTGCTGCGCAGACCAGGGTAGGGCGAGGCTCTACCGAGTGACTACCAG
>WTSP01014760.1:0-33104 GCA_025331215.1 Actenoides lindsayi | reverse complement strand
ATGGGGCTCTGAGCAACCTGCTCTAGTGGGAGGTGTCCCTGCCCATGGCAGGGGGATTGGAACTAGATGATCTTTAATGTCCCTTCCAACCCTGACAATTCTATGATTCTATGACTCTTCTGGGGAGAGGACTGGAATCTCTCTTCTGCCTGCAGGAAGCTACGTCCCCAAAATTCATATTCAGTTGTGAAAATTATATCTGTTCAGGAGATAATTACATTGGATGCTTAGAATTGCTTGGGAACTGCTTCATTTTCAAAGACTTTCTCTCTTAAAGACTCTCTGTAATATAACATTTGGAAATTAAGAGTGATCACTCCTGAAAGATCATGTGTCTCCAGAATAAGATCAGAGTTGGAAATTCCTCTTGTACAGCAACATGTAGACTGTAGCAGTAGCCATATTCCTTAGTGAGGCAGCCTCTAAATAAATGATCGCCAGTCCAGAGCTACATATTCTAACACAAAATAATTACCCTTAATGTGCCATTACTGATGAGACATCTCCCAGCAAATATGAACTGACTTTGGATTTTGAGTGTTATTTGCAGAGAAAACCATAGTGGTTCTCGCAGTGGGTGAATCCTTTGCCTGGGCCCATTCTTGCTAATTTCTGGCTGCTCTGCATATGTGTTGGTAATAACAAATTTTTCCACAACTAGGTGGAAGTGATAGTCTACAGATATACAGTTTAATATTGAACTGCAAGTTGCTTTGCTTGTAGTAAAGTACTAACTTTTGTTTATTGGAAAGACAGGTTAAGTGTAGTCAGTTGTGAGCTAAAATGGCACCTGTAACACCAAGCTACAATTTTTAACACTGATGATAGTAAAAGCTTCCTTTAATCTTCCCTCACGGTCCAAATAAACATTATTGGCTAAGAAAAGACAGTACACCATTATAATGCTTCGGCTTCCATCAGTGACAGTTCACATAATTCATGTAAGGAGATTAATAACATCAGTTGAACTGTTTGAAGGCATTAAAATAAAGAAATATCTGACCTCTTGTTGCATAAAAGGGTAAAGTAATTTGGCAGAAAATAAACCCCCTTGCGTTCCAGCTGGTTCTCAGATATCAGAGGGGCTGGGGGCAGCTAGGCTTAGATTCTGAGTGATGTCCAATTTGGCATTATTAGTCCAGTCGTGTTCAGTCTGGCTGAACTACCACGGCTTGGATTCACTAATAGGGCACTGTTAGTTTGGGTACTATCAGTCCAGTCGCGTTCAGTGTATCTGAACTACCATGGCTTGGATCCCAGTCCAGTTGTGTTCAATACATCTGAACTAACACAGCTCTGGATTCACTAATAGCCCCCTCCACTCCTACACTGTCTGCAAAGTATCCATATATATATATATATAAAAAATACAAATGAACAGCTCAAGAAGTTTCTAAGTTTAAAGTCCGGATCTTACCCAAAGGCGTCCCTAAGGGGGGGAAGCGAGGTTCAGCCCGTCAACTGATCCCAGGAGTCAGAGATGATGGCTGCTCTGGCTTGTCCACAATGGTGTCTTCTCTGACATCCCTCCTTACCTAAACCATTTTTATAATAATTTTTACCTTCAAGGTGGAGCTTGAGTGGCTCTAGTCATAAATACCTTTATTATTATTGGTATAAATTCCTCTCGCTTCGCTTTTAAAGAAATAGCCGAAGAAAATTCACTGCTCAAACTCAGTGAGGGGTGGTCACACCTTGGAGGCAGGCAGCCTGTGAGCTGGAGGTGTGTTTTGGTATTATAATTACATTATAATGAGCAAAGTTTGCACAAAGGACAGCACTTTGTCAAAAACTGACAGGCTGTTGGTCCAGGGTCGCAAACAGGCAGCTTATCAGTTCTATAGGACCATCAGGTTCCCATTTCTGTTGTAACTTCGCAGGGCCTGGCCGTAGAATCTTCACTCCACTCCATCCCCCGTGCTGCTGGCAGGCAGTGTTGCCTAGGGAACTGCTGTGAAATGGATTCCGGGCATAGCAGTTGTACTCTACCCTGAAAGTTTCTCTGATGTTACACCTTTCCTTAATGTGTGAACGATGCTGCAGCCTTAATATGATTCTGATTTTTAAAATCACCCCCAGTTATTATTCCACAACGTGTCATCAATTTGTTGTAAATGCAAATTACTGTCTTGCTCTGTCCCTTCAGAGGAGTACCTGGCTGAAATAGGTGTTTTTCTTTAATTGTTTGGACGTCAGTTTTGATTTTCGGTGCCATGCTGCTGTCTTGTGTTGTCAAAGCCTGTAAAACACTCAGCCTTAGGAGGCAGGTAGGATGCACTTGAGTACAACTACGTCTCTCACCGTTCTGTGGTACTGTTTTTGTGTATTTCCGTAGGATTCTGCCAAAGGACTCTCCGTGTTTACGGGAGAAGAGGAAATCTTTGCCTTTCAGCGTACCGTCTCACGGCTTACAGAAATGCAAACTGAACAGTACTGGAAAGATGGGGACAGAAGCAAAAAAAAGGTGTAATTAAAAGTTGAATAAAATCACCAAGAAATAAAAGTACAGAATTGGAAAGCTTTTTAGCACAACTGAAATAATAATTGCACTTTATCCTCTGGACCATGTTTTCTTTCATTTATTGTTTTTTATGCTTAAGACATTTGGACTTAGTTTTTTTCTCAACCACTAGCGTGTGAACGTGAAATTTGGCCTTTATTTTATTTTCTGTAAAATATAACTTTGATGTTCAGGAAATTTAATGGTATTAGAATTTTTCTGGAAAACTGGACAAATTTAATGGGCCAGGCAGGGTTCACAGTGGGTTTATAATGTCACATGAAGAGGGTTCATGTGGTTCATGCACTGCTTCTGTCATGTACAATGCAGTTTGCACAAAAGTAAAATCAAATGCTTTCTTTATGAAACTCCTGATACTGTGTAGGTCCCTGCTAGCATCCTGGAACTCCTCTGTACTGTATTCTGTTTTGTTGTTGTTTCGGTTGGGGTTTTTTTTCCTGTTTTCTGTGTGCAGCCATCTACTGACTTTCAGGCTCTCAGAATTTCTTATCAGACTGTTACTCAGTCTGAAAACTAATGGTTTCAACCAAGAGAGAACCCTGAGGAGGAGCTTGAAAGTACTTGAAACTGCACAAGATTAACATCTAAGTCATGATGGATGGGAACAGAAACTATGCTAAACCAGGGTATACTGTAACTTATAAGGTGCAATTTAATCCTCAGTTCCGTAGTTCTTGCAACATTCTTCTTCCTTTCTCCTCCTTTCCTTTCTCCTCCTTTCCTTTCTCCTCCTTTCCTTTCTCCTCCTTTCCTTTCTCCTCCTTTCCTTTCTCCTCTACCAAACCTTCCATGACTGCTAGCACACCTGCCCTGAGGTGGGGAGCACACATTGCTGCTGCGGCGGTTCATCGTCTTGCCATAGGAAGGGATAACAACAGACATCTTGGAACGCATCACCCATCCTTGCATTTATAGTTGGAAACTTTCTTTTAGCTCAAAATGTAATTGTGTCATTCTTGGGTTTAATCTAACTAAAACGAGATGTGGTATTGCACGTATTGGCTTAGAGTGTATTTTTATAAAAAGTAATTTTGAGAACATATTTTAGAAGCCCTGCGCAGGGAGAAACATTATGCAGATGGATTGAAAAGATTGCCCTACTTATCTTAGGGAGGAGATGTATAGCACACTGCCCTCTGATTTGAGAGGTTTCCTTGGGTTTTGCAACATGACCTTTTTCTTGTACTGTATCTGTTACCAAAAATATTCTTCTCTGCCTTTGTTAAGCCTGATTAAATTGTTTCAATCGTAGCGCCCGTCACAACTACAGAAAACTTTCGGAAGGGACTTTTGGGGGACAGGGAGCACTGGAGAGGTCCTGTCCTTTTGCATGTGTTCTGGCAATACAGATGTGTTGGAGCCATGTGCTCAAGTCTGGTTTTCCGTGATGATGACTCTGGTTTGTCCTGGAAGTTACTTACACTGGCAATACCTGTTCTTCCAAGAATTTTTAAAGCCTATATTTATAGTTTACCACTTACCAACCATGTTGTTATTCCCACAAGAGTGACTACTGTGGAGAATTTTGATGCATATTTATGCAAACCTCAGTCAAAATACAATGCTTACACTTAAGGTATCCAAATAATTGATGCGTATTGCCAGAGATTTGTATTAGGTTTCTCAACAGAGGGACTATTGAGGTTCATGCATGTGTGTCTGCTTATACACACATGTATGCTTAATTTATACATATATATATATATAGGGTTTATCTATATTTATATATAAATTAAAGTGTGTATGGTTCTGTGTTTATACATGGCAGTCTATACTCGTCTGCCAGGGCCTCTGCTGATAACTCCTGGAGTTTCAGCCTTTACCTTTTTTCTACTAGCAATCAAATGCCTCCTGCCTTTTCTGAACCAGAATGTATTGTGGGAAAACGAGAGGTGGTGGTAGATACCTTAAAGCACCTTGCCTCTGGATATTTATTTGCATTGCTTTAAAAACTGTTTCTGTGTTTAGCCTGTATGTCCTCCTCTGTCATGTGCTACAGGGAAGATGCCTAATCTTGCAGAACACAGGTGAGACATTTGGGACACGTGACAGAGGAAGTCCTGGCAGGTTTTGCATTCTCACAGAGACAGTCTCGGGCTGGGGAAGTGAAGGGTTTCCCCACGGTCCGTGTGGGTGGTGACTGATGTGGGTGATCCCCTTTGCCCAGGGGATCCTTGGAGCCCCCAGGGCAAATCTGTTTGTGTTCAAACTGGTGCAGCTTTGCCTATTGGTATTTGAGGCTTTTCTGTAATCTGAGCACCCATCCCAAACTCTGATACCCCAGGTTTTTGGAAGCTCCTAATTGCGGTGGGACTGATGGGTCATTGAAAGCTTCTGGGGCTGTGGTGAGCTCTGTCAAACCACAGGAGACAAGTCCCAACAGCTTCCAGAGCCAGCTCTGCTCATGGAAGCCCTGCTTCCGTAGTCTTTCCTTGGCCAGCAAGGAAGCTGTCTGTTGGTAGTCATCAGTAGGTACCAGCAGTAACCAAGGAGAGAAAATGGTGGGCGTCCTACAAGTGTTTGGGGACCGAAAACAAGAAAAGCTGCTTAAGGCTCTGTGCAGTGTTTGTGGTTGCGCTATAGGATGTGGATTGCTGCTTTTAGGTCAGGACCACAGGGAGAGATCAATGGGACCAGTTTATCAGCCAGCCCAGATGCCAGAGCAAGATCCATCCCCGCAGCAACCACAGAAGCAGCACATTTACATCCATCTACTTCCCTGCAGAAAGTGAGGCCCTACGTGCTTATTTTACAATGCTGCAAACGGTGCTGTAGCACACACAAAGTCTCTTTCCAATAGTGAACTGGGGGGAGGGGGGCTGCTTCTGAGGTCAGACAGCTTCCACTGGACAGAAACTGGCAATGAGGACAACACTGGGTATGTTGTGCCCCAGGGTGCTGGGTCATCTGCGTTCCCAGCAGCCCTGTCCCCTGCTGCCTGGCCTGCTCCTCATTGCTGTCAGTCAGCGAGTTGTCTGTGACATTTTATTTCCACGTTAAGATGTGGCATTTGCCAAAATGTAAACAATGAGATGCCTGTGAATAAATTATGCACGCACCTTAATGACCTTAAAAATCGCTGGATTTATGCTGGATGTTTCTATCCCACGTTCAAATATTGGCTTTTTAAGGTTTTTTCTTAGCTTGAAAATTCTTGTCATCTCAGACCTGCAACAATTTTTTTCCCCTTTTAGTCATTCAGTAAATATTATTGCCGAGTTATTTTTAAAGGTCTCTTTGAGTAACCTTGTTGATGTGGTGTGATAGTTTGCTGTCACTGGAAGCAAGATCCTTGTGCTTATGGACCATGTGAGACACTTCGTGTTGGTTTATGAAGACTGTCCTGACTGAGAATCTCTCAGCTACGTTGTTTCAAATATGTGATTGACAAAAGAATGTTCCCAGTGCCTGGAAGTTTAAATAACAGCTTCTGTGAGCATAGTTACTCTGTCCATTTAGACATTTTATTTTTAAAGCTGTATTTTCATTTTGCATTCTTGTGCAGTAGCTCACTCTTACCTTTTTTTTTTTTTTTTTAATAAATAATGCAATCCTGTCTTTTGATTCCAGTATTTACCCTTAACACAGAGAGAAGGAACAATTGCAGTATTTTGGGTGTAACGGGACAGTTTTCCAAAGGTCTTTGGAGGGGCTGAAGACTCACTTCTTGCTGTTGTCGCTTTTTGATCTAAAAAGGAAAACCATTACTGGTTTTTTCTTTTTTTTTTTTTCAGTAAAGGCAATCATAATGACACTGGAGTTGGATAGATGTTGCCTATTTTGCAGCAATTTAAACATGAAACAAACTGACCAGGTTTCAAACAGTGCTCAGCACAGACACCAGCCATATAACAAGGAAGAAGACACTTCTCTCCATCGAGACCTGTCTCTAAGACGATCAAGATCCAGGAGGTGGGTTCTTTTTTCTGTAATTACCTGGATCTTAATCCCAGTGCCTCAGTTTCCCTGTTGATAAAATGGGAACGCTGTTATTTTCTTGTTCGTTGACATTGGAGTGCTGCCAGGCTTCACTCATTAATATTCTAAGATGCTTGCTGAGGCTCTGGGATCAAAATACTTCAGTAAAGTATGTAAATAGTGCAAAAAATAGTTTAGCTACTCAAAGTGGATTAGTTTCCTTGTTTGGGTTACGGAATTAATGTCATCAACTAAACACCACGTGCCTCTGTAATTATGATTTTTTTTTATTTATTTATTTATTTTAAAAGCATCTCTCTTAAAGAAAAAACACCCTGACATTTGCGATTGAAACCCTAACCAATTCACGTAGCTTTTCTTCTACCTGTAATGACAAATTGCCTAAATGATACATTACAAATAGCTCCTGTACTTGTGAGTTACAGTGCCTTTGTAAATTCTGTTGGGATTTTTCTTGTATGCTGAGAATTTTGCAAAGAGAAAATGTAATTTTGAGTCTAATATGTAACACACAACACTGTTCAATCATTGTTATTTGAGAGAACTTTGTTGTAATAAAGAAAAATTAATAAATCCAGAGTTTTATAAACATTTTGCTTTATTATTCACACTATTTCTAAGGTATGTGTACTGAATAGATAGGCCTTCTGCTAATAACTTAGTGAGGGCAACCCCAGACTGTTCCTGGTCACTTGGGTGCCTAGAGGAGCCATAGCACTGTAGGTCACTGCCCTACATGTGGCTCAGCTTCTGGTAGGTGTATCCAGGGCTTGTCAGAAAGGGTCTTCTCCAGAGGCAGGTTAGAATTATCCTCCTTGGTTACTGCTGCCAGCAGCTCTAATTTTTAGGTTTGGAACCTTTTTTTCCACCTCTTTGACTCTTTTCTCCAGCAACTTGAGGGTGAGGTGCTCCAGCCGAATGCAAACCATAATTAAAATCCTTTTTTTTTTTTTTCCTGTTAATTTGGCATTCTTACTGTTCAGGATCTGCTTTCGCTGTCAGCCAGTTAGTTCTGCAGTTAGATGTTACAGGTTTTACACAGTTGGGAAGGTTGTCCCTGGGAAGCAGTAAGTTAACCTTGAGGCAAGCAGAGGAGTCCCTGCACTGCTGGGCTGGGAGGGTCTGAGGGTCACTGCAGCACCTCACGCAGCACCCAGGAGTGTTGTGAGTGGCTGCAGCAAAACGCTTCCCCACGGATGCTACTGGCAGACAGTTCTTGCTTAAAGACTGCCAACGGTGTTTCACAGTTTGGGCTTTAGAAACCAGGGGTGTACATTTTTTTTTAGGTGAGGTTGCATTTTGGAGCTACTTCTATACCTTCTACTAAAAACACTTAATCTCTTAGTTTCTTGAAGAGGGGGATTGTCATACTGGGTATCAAGCTGTGACCAACTTGCTACAGTATCTTGCTGGCCACAGTGCAGTAGCTGAAGTTTGAGAAGAGCATCCAGAAAATTTCTTAGTATCCCTTTACAGATTCACACAGGTTTGTAAAGCGAGATGCTGTGCGCTCACCAATGGTTGTATGCCTTGTTACTCGTGTAAATATTGATTTCTTCTCCAGAGTCATTTAAGAATCCTTCTCCCCCTCCCCTGACATTCTACAGCAGTCACTGTCAGGCTCTAATTAGAAATTTTGCTAAAAAAAAAAAAAGGTCCCATTCAAAAATACTTCATGAACAGAGGTAGCTAATCTGCCTTTGCAGTTTTGTTTATCCAATGGACATTCCTCTTGTATCCCCCTGATCCATTTCCACTCGGAGATGAGCAATTCCCAATGTATCCATCTCATGTCAGAAAAGAGTGCTGCTGGCCTTGGGATACTTAATGTTCTTCTGTTGTTCTGCCACTTAATTTCTGAGTTAAGAGCACAGGCTTGCGTGTCGCAGCTTCCCTGAGCCCCCTGGTCTTGGAGTATCCTGCTGCTTGGCTTTGGGCCTCAAGAGCTCTGGCACATATGACATAAGGGGTGTGGGGTCTGGGGGTGCATCTGTGCCCCTACAGAGTGGGGGATGTTTCTGACCCTTGGCTCGGGGCAGTGCCTGCGTTTGCCTTTCTGTCTTCCGAGAAGAGGGACTTGCAGTGGCAGTCCCTTCCACAAGGGTAGAGGGAGGATGGAGCAGATGGAGGATGCAGGCCACTTGCTCCCTCTCCAGCCTTCTGCATTCTCCACATATTTGTAAAACAACTTTTGTTTTTAATTGAATTGAATTCTAAAAGCGCCATTAAGATACAGAAATGCTTCTCACTGACCTATTACTCTGCATTCATGCTGGTAAAATTTTGGATGAGTTTCTATAGTCCTCCCGCCAGTTCTTTGTCAGGGTGAAGGGTTTAGTTGGCTCTGTTAATCCACTCTCTAGCTGAAATTGTTCATTTAAATTGTTGTAAAAATCCACTCTTTTCCAATGCGAATCCTACATTCCCAGATTCGAGCACTGCTGCCAGTGCAAAGACTTCAAATTCTTTGAGTGCAATCACACTGTGTCAGTCCAAAGCCAAATTGCAAACACTTATCCACAATTCCCCTTACTCAGCTTTAAGCTAATGTTTCCAGCAGGCGACAATAGCCATAAAAGTAGAGGGAAAGATGACGAGAAGAGCTTAAGAAATGGTTGATCGACTCCTTCACAATCTGTGGAATAATTTTGCCACATCTTCTTCTTGCAAGAAGCTAAACCTTTTGTTCTGTTACTTAATATATTTTTAGCACGCCGTTCTTCGGTGTCACAGTAATTAAGAGCGATCACAGCCACTGAAAGATGAAGCACGGAACAAAAGATCAAGTGATTGTTTAAGCTGAAGTTAACTGAATCAGGAAAAGTAAGCTCACTGACGTGAAGAAAAAAGCTTTCTTTGTATCCTCTGGTCTTTTACAATTAGCAAAGCCAAACACCTTTGTTTAACTTTTTCTACCTACAGGGATGGATAATGTTCAGGTCACAACATGCCATGTTGGGCAGTTAAAAGTGTCGCTCGCATCAGGTCTTTCCTGTAGCTGAGGTGTGGTGTGCCTGACAACACTTCCCTGTTAGTGGAGGTTCAAACACCCTGCAAACAGCTAACAAAGTTAGTTGCGGGGGGGTGGGGGGGGAGCAAAGTTTGTTGAAAATATAGGCAGAGGACCAGTCTTCTCCAGTTGCGGTTGATATCTCCCAAAAAGTAACATTTCAGAGGCCAGTGAAGAGAGGAGCAATTACTGTCCAGCAAAATTACAATCTGAATGAGCTGCCATTTTCAGTGCTTTGCTAGGATGGCTGTGATTGCTATAGAAACTTCTGAGAGCGAGACAGAGAGGTTTTCCAGCACTGGAAATTGCGAATGGAGAAGGTTAGACTGGGTGCAAAGCCCATTCAGTCAAGCAGCTGCCAGTTGAGCCTCTTTGCCAAGTAGATTGTAGGAAATGCTGATTAAAATGTCCCCTGAATGCATAAGGCAAATAAAATTTGAGGCACAGCCGCCTGGCCAGTGTTGGTGGGAAGATGCCTCTGGCGCGTGGTGCACCTGGACTCCCTCTCCCCCTTGCAGCCTTTCCCACGGGTGCTCAGCCCCGACTGACAGGTACGGGAGCAATGCTGCAGCAGTGATGCCGTGGCAGTCTGAGAACACAGGTGAGCTGAGATGCGTGGGCAAAGGCGGGAGCAGCCGGTCTAATAGAAGATGTCTTTGGGGAAAAAAGTGCCAGACGTCGCTGCAGGTGGGGGAGCGGTGTCCCTCCCCACCCCAGCTTTGTCAACTCTCCCAGGGCACAGGCTGGGTAGACGAGGGCTGCTGTCACAGTCCCCTCCCTGTGACTGGGCTGGCACCCCAATTTTGTGACACCCCCTCCACCCCATTCCCTGTGTTGATATATAAGCAGGACTGCTCTCTTTGAACATATTGCCTGCCAGCCCCTTCCCCTCCAAATAGCCTGCACTGGGCAGCTGAAACTGTCCCTTTGGCAGTGCAGCCAAAAGCACATCACGAAGAGGAGACAGGGCTAAGCCTCCAGGAGGGCTCAGTGCTCAGGGCTTTCCCCCATCACCTCTCCAGAAACTTAGACAAGCCCCTGAAATCTCCCCCCCCAGCCTCTCAAGCCCATCAGACCCCGGCTTTGGATGCACACCCAGGTGCATCTGCAACTCCAGTAATGTCTCTCCTTAAGATGCTGTTCTCACCTCCTTTCCATACCTCTACTGCCTGGTCCTTTCATCTGTGCTGTGGGAGGTTTTAATACCTTTTTGTGTTCATCAACTGGCCTTGGAAAAACAGCTTGTCACCCTTCTGGCAGCAGGCTTGGCAGCAGTTATTCCAGTATTTTACTCTCCGACAAGCCTCTGAAGGACCATAATTATTATTAGGCTTTATTGCTGTCATTGTTTCATTTCCTCCTCTCTCCTGTCTTCCTCGGCCTCCTTTGATTTAACTCCAGGCAGTCAGCCAGAAGAGTCTCAGGCAGGTAAGCTCAGACACGTGTAATGCTGTGACACAGTAAGACGGCCCATTTCCCTTCTCCCCCACGAGCTGCACGCAGCCCGTGTGTCAGCTTGGGCAGCAAAGCCTTCAGCATTGTGCCCCTTTACAACAGCCCCCCTTAGGACAGTTGTTTTTTCCCAGTCGTGCTTGGCTTGGAGACAAAACAATAAGCCCTCTGTGAATCAGTGGGATTTCCTACCTACCTGTATCACCGTTTCCAAATGTCCCGCTTCTTCAGAGGCTGCGCTCAGAAAAAAGATGTTTGCATTTAAGTACAGTAAATTTTATGGCTTGTATTAATGAGAGCAATGAGATTTGTCTGGCAGCATAAGGGGGAACAGTGCAACAAGTCATGGCTTAATCAAATCCATGGTAGTAAATACAGTAGTAAGTATAATTGGTATTTTGGTCTGATTGCGATTCTGTTCATCTACAATTTCCCAAAACGCAGTTCTTTAAAAGTCAGACTGACTTCACCCTCTGCCCTCAAAGCACCCGAAGACAGTGCTCAAGCATCAAGACATCTGCTCAAGCCAGCGTCTATCATTGTCTGCTTAGGCTTTTTACATGCATTGGATATTTGTTTTACTAATGGCTTACACCAAGGTGTTCCAGTAGTGCGTATGTATATATGTGTGTGCGTGTGTGTGTGTGTATATGTACTCAGGGCTCTATGAATGGGTTTTGCAGTCCTTGTGGCCCGTAAGTGCTCCCCTAGCCATGAGTTAAGTCTTGCTTAATGGACACCAATCTGTCAATTCTTGAACAATTTAGGAAATTAGTTATTGACATAATGGAGAAATTATCTGAGTGTATCACAGCAACCCATACTCGGGGACACCTCCGTCTGCTAAGGTTGACTCTAATAATTAACAGCCTTACCCAGTGCCCCAGAGGTGCTTTATAAGGCACAAGGCTGAAGGTTGAATAGCTTCTGTGCATCAGATGTGCTCATTACACCAATATGGCTATAATGGCTTTCCTGAAGCCACAGCAGCTTGTTAATTGATTGTTCTCATTTTATGGTCTTTCATGGGGTCCCCTGTACCATTACAAAGCTGTGCCCTTGTCCTTGCCAGATTGTCTTTTCCTGTTCAGCCTAAGAACTAGTGTCCCCTCGTGAAATGGGGACCTGCCTGCCATCTCTTTGCTTGCCCTTGCTCAGCTGTACAGTGCTGCTTGGGTACCCTCCGTTCTTCTTCCCTCAGCCCCACTCCTCCACCTCAGCTCTTTCACCTTCGGCCCAACTCCAAGGCTCGATAGCCAGCCGCCTCCTGTTTAACCATCTGCCACCACAGGCCTATGGCTGTCCTCTGTTTGGTCTGGGGTTTTATTTAATTTAAAGTTTTCCAAAATGAGAAGGCAGTGATGAATCAAAGGCTAATGAGTGACCTGCTGTGGAAGAGGAACAGGGTTTGCAAGGATAGCATGACCAGCTGGTAAACTATCTGCTTCTCTGAGCAACTGCTACAGTTGGAAAGAAAACACAAAAACTTTCTGGTCTGAGGACACCTTTGCCAGCTCATTTGGAGCTGAAGCCATAGAGCTGTTAGTGCCACATGCTCCTGCCTGTGTCCCAAAAGAGTATTAGCTGCAAAAGCCTCGGCTCTTGGGTCAAAATCCTCCAAAGTACTTGGGCTCCTGGCTAGAATTGAAGATAGGTCCCTACAAAGTAGGAGCTGGCCTGTAGCACCTCCTGCCTTTTAAACAGGAAGATGATTGAAATTTTATCTTGTGGGTAACAGGGTAAGCAGAGGCTAAAAGAATGGCAAATTGGACTTCCAACAGAGACTCCCACTTCTTGACTCAAAACAAGTTCTCCTGTTCCCCTTGCTTTTGCACCACAGCTCTCCCATGATCATGCAAGGGGGGTGTGTGTAATAAATCCTTGGTGTGCTATGGTTCTTGGGATTTTTACCATTTCACTTGGGCTGAGATGCTCCTGGTGAAGGGCCTGGCCAGACATACCATGAGGATTTCTGGCTCCCTCTCCCCTAACTGTGGTGTATTTACCATCAGTGTCAACAGACAAGTTCAATGCTGTATTTTAAGTGACTCGAGGCACCACTGTTCCATAATCTAGGCAACATGGAGAACGTGCGCTTAGGCAGGATAAGCAGTAAATTAGCACGACATTCTGACTCTGAGAAGAGAGTCCCTAACCCCGCTTTGTAGGCATACCTTTGTACTTGGGCGCATCATACGCCATCATCTAGCTCCACCGTGTGTTGGGATTTCTCCTCTTGCCATACGGGAGGGGATTTTTTTTAATTGATTTTTTTTTTTTTTTTCCCTCTCTCAAGCTTTCCCACACCGATGTGCAAACACGAGCAATGCTCTCTTTTCAGCGGGGTGTTTCAATAGTACCAAGCAAGCAACTTCACGCAAATCATACTCATTATTTGTTTGGTTTGGTAGCACTTTCAGCTGAAACGCGTTCCTTGTTCTCCTTCACTCGTCTTCTCCAGAGCATGCATAGACTGGCTTCTCCGACGGCGAGCAATTAGCAAGCTGGGGCTTTAAAATTCTAGACTGGCAAAGAGCTATGGGGATACCTGTCCTTGGGATAAGACAGCTGAACAGCACAGGAGCCCCACCAGGCTTACATCTCCTGGGGCTCTGAAAACACATCCACTTGTTCTGTAGGCAGGCTTGATGATAAAATGGACGGCGTGGCCCGGGACGCTGCCTCAGGCTTCCTCCTATCCTGATTTTTAAAACGGCTTTCCTATTTTTAAAGCGGCTTTGGAAAACTTAGGGCTAAAACCAGCGCGCTGCGTGAGCAGCAGGCCGCGTCACGCGGCGGCACAGGGCGGCAGGGGAGGTGGCCTGCAGAGAAGGCGAAGCCCACAAGATGGCAGGAGGGCATCGCGGCACACCGGGCCCAGCCGCGCTGCCAGCCGCCTGACAGATGTACCCGCGCAAGATGTGAGCTGCTTCTACCGACCTAGTTCGAAAAAGAAGCGGATAAAATACGCCCAGACATTCACCTTGCCGAAGTAAAATAAACCCGCCGTACCAGCTCGGGCAGAGATTCCTTTGGCAGGAGCTCTGGGGCATGCTGCGCGGCTGGCACCAGGCAGAAGCCACCTGTGTGGTCGCCCCAGGCACCTTGGGGACACCCTGTATCCCATGGCAGGCAGGATCAGGCAGGGCAACCACAAAAAAGGGGGGCACAGGGGTTACATGGGGCTGTGAGAAGACCGTTGTACAGGGCAGTGCGGGACAGGTGGGCAGTGGAGCCTCATGTAGCACTGAGCTGACTTGACCTTCACCATGATGTAGAAGAGTTATGTTTTTAAGACACAACCAGCCAATTATTACTTGGTTTGGGGTTTCGGAAGTGAGGGTTTCCTTGGAAGTGGGGCTGTCCTATATTCAGGTGTCCTGGTTTGAGTGAGAACAGAACTAATTTTGTTCTGTGATTTTATTTTTCAGCTCAGTTCTTCTAACTAACTGCACTGTCTAAAGTTAGCAGCCTGTTTTCGCAGGCAGTATTTGCTTCTGGCAGTGATAACACCCCATGTTTAGAGTTATTACCAAGGGTTGGTTTGCATACCAAGGCCACTGCTGGATCTTGTGTACCACATTGCAGGGTGCAGAAAGTGAAAGGCTGCACCTGCAGGGAGAAGAGGCCAGGACAGGTGACCCCCAAACTGACCAATAAGGGATTCCAGCCTATATACCTCATACTCAGTATAAAGCTGAGGGATCAGGAGGGTCGTACCACGCTTTGCCTGCTTTTTGCCCACTTTTCCAGCTTTACTCAGGTCCTCTTCCAGTTTCTTCCTCGGCTGGCATCCGAGGAGGCCTCTGTCCGTTCTGTCTTCAATCCCGATCTGTGTGTGCCTGAATCTGGTACCAGAATCCAGCTTCTGAACACAGCTCCTATCTGCTGCTGGGTCCAGTCTGGGACTCTCCCGGTGCCTGCTCCACAGCATCAGTGGTGACAGTGATGTAATTGCCATCAGGGAGGTTGGGTTCGATACTGGGTTTGTATATATTTGTATATATTCCATTTTTATAATTATTAATTTCATTTTCATTAAAGCTGTTCTAGTTTCCTTTTCTAATCACTAAGTCTCCCTTATTCTCTTTCTCTTCCCCTTTGGGGAGGGAGGGGGGTTAATAGAGAGCATCTGTTACAGGTCTAAAGGGCTGCCCTGACCCCAAACTGTGACATCAGGTAAATACGATATTTCACATCCCTTGATCCTATCTCAGCCCTCTGCCCATGGCCAGATTCTTCTTTGCAATGGTTTGAGCAAAATCCTTCCAGCCACACCACCACACAGGATCCCTCGGCATGGGGTGCAAGACAGACATGTCGAGCAAAGCAACAGGCAGGTCCCCGAAAGTGTTTGGGAAGCCCAGGGCTTCTTCATGGCTACCTTGTGACTTATCAAGCAGGCAAATCCTCACCTGCATCACTGTCTCCAGCCTATCTTTTCTACCACTTGTTGGCACCATACTGGTTTGGTGATGGGAAGCAGTCTCCACCCTGGGGTGCAGAAGCTCTTGGGGTGGAGTCATTGTTGCCCCCACGTGTAGGGACTTTTTGGCAAGTGGAGCTGGTGAACAGTGCCATCCATGCCTGGGATTTTATTTAATTCTGGGATGCTTACGGCACACACAATGGGTCTTACAAGAAAAGGAGAATCACTCAACTTCAAGTGCAGCTGTGAATTCCCCAACCTCAAGGGCAGCTGCGATGACAAGTTGCTCTCTGTATCTCAGTGAAGTCTCCTTCGTGCAGTCTTCAACTGGGATCCTGGCATTGTTCTCAAAAAAATCATGACAGCTGGAACAGATATGGAGTTGGTACAGCCTCACTGCTTCCCCAATAGTACAAGCCAGTGCCCTTCCAGTTGGAGGAGCCTGGCTTCTGAACAAGCCTAAAACCCTGATGCTCTAAGATCCAGAGCACTTGTAGGATTTGGCTTATGGTGGACTCCTCAAAGAAAACCCCAGAACTTCATAAAAAGAGATGGCCCTTGTTTGGGCTTGCTGTGGTAGAGAGCTTCAGGAAGCTCCCCAGTCCTGTTCTGCCACCCCTTCACCACCACAGTCTTTCCACTCCTTCTCCTCCCACGTGGTTCTGCTTGCATCAGTCTTCTCCACTGCCATTATTCTGAGGAGAACGTGCAGATTGTATCCTCTCCAAAACCACGGGCAATGAAGTGGAGAAGTTACTAGAGGGGATGGGTCAACACTTGTTTAACATTTTGTGGGTTGTTTTAGTTGCTTTTTTTGTTGGTTTTTTTTGTTTTGGGTTGGGCTTTTTGTGGTTTTCAGTGTTTGGTTTTGGTTTTTTTTCAATGGGAACAGCTCTTGCTTGGGCTTTCCTGTGTGACTCTCTTCCAGGCTCACATCATCTGATGGCTGGTGCAAGCAGCTCCTTGTGCAGTCACCTTCTGTTCTTTTGAGGCACCAAACTCTCCCCATATAGAGTACAAGCACCCCACATGGCATTCAGTGAGCCAAGAATCTGAATGCTCAGTGTTGTCACATATTTAAGCACTTTTTAGGCTGTATCTCTTGGTCCTCAAGCTCTAAAAAACTGCTACATTTAAGTGGAAAATACAAACTTGTTACACATTGGTCCCTCTGTGGCTTGCTTAGAGGCAGAAATGATGTTGAGGCCTTTTAAAGTCAAACTATTATACAAACACTTTGAAGACATGTAAGAAGACACTTTTACTGGAAAACTTCACTCCTGTAGAGAAGCTGCTGGAACAGAAGTCTGGCGATAGGTAGAAAAATTACCCATGTTTCAAGAAACAAGAAAGATGATCAGCCCAGCCAGAGTGAAGAAGAGACAAGGAGGAAAAAAAAGCAAAACCAAAAAACCAAAACAGCTCCAATCAAGCATGCCAGGGCATAACCCTCTCTGTAGATCTCTTCTCATAAGGGTCCAAGCTCCTGAAAGAACTCGCAATTAATGGATGCTGAAGTCTACTGTAGGAGCAAGCAGGCTATTAATGTAACAAGACAATGAACTTTGATGGAGCTGACTTTTCTGGAAAATTAGCTGGATTGCCAGGGCAACCAAATCACAAAAGGACACGGGACACAATCAACACACAGAAGGGGACAGACATTTGCTGAAAAGTTCTATGGGCATGACAAAATTAAATGAAACTGGATGTCCTAGAAAACAATCTTCACTTTCATCATGTCTCTTGGCTGGACTCCACGGCATCGCAGAAATGTTTCTACAAGAATTGATTACTTCCCACATTCTGGACCCTGGAGAGCTTCCCGCACTGCTCAGATTCGGTAGGTCTTTTTGAGTACAGGCTTAGAGGTGAGATCTAAGACAGCTGGGCAAAGCCACCATCCTTCCGTTACACGTGACTATGCATATGACCAAATCAACAAGCTGAAAGGGAAGGGAGTGAAAGGACTAGCTGATTATTTTAGTCTCATTTAGCAGCAGGATAGGCATATAAAAGGCAAATAAAGTAGGGGGGGCTACAGTAAGTTGACCTGAGCCAGAGAGCAACAGTATATCTTTTCCTGACATTGAGAATAACCTTAATCTGGCTAGTGACTAAGCATATGCATCCAAGCAACAGCATGAGCTCAAAAGCAACATCTCCCCAGAGTTCTTAAGAAGTTTTGGACTCAGGTTCAGGTCAGCTTAAAACATGGGTCCTTCACTTCCAAAACTGAATGTTCCCCAAAGGCTGGGAATAGTCTGGATCAGCTCTTGCCTGGGTCTGTTTTCAGCTGCAGTTTTTGCAAATAAAAGCAGCCATGGCAGGACTTCACCTGCTGCCGTAAGTAAGTCACTTCCATCTCTCAAGCCACAGCTTTATTCTTCTTACATCCCCTCTACCTTCCTGTGCTGGAGCATTTTGCTCACACAGACACTTCTACTGCTTTCCAGAGGCATGTGGGCCTCTGGAAAATTGCTTGCATTTCCTCAAAATAAAAAAATCAAAAACATTTCTTCTTCTTAAAATGTGGGGGTTTTCCACATAAAATAAGTTCAGGCCTCTGCACGTACTGTATGGAGATCTTATTCCAAACCCCCGCTCAGACTTTAACCTTCCATGTTTTTGAGAGTCCATGCAACAGGTTAGTGGCTTGTAGGTATTGATGGCAACTGGATGACCTCTCCATGACAACTCTATCCCTTCATTTGCCATGTTTCATTGCTAACTTTGTACAAAATTGCTCCTCTCTGGAGCAAGGAAAAGCCAACAGACTTGACTTAGGGCTTGGCTTGGGAGAATAAAATTCTTGCATCATCCCAAGCAGATGGGGAGGAAGCAGGAAAGCACTGGGACCCCAGAAAAGGGAACAAGGAACAAGAAATTATTGATTTCCACCACCAAGTGGTTTTCCAGGAGGTAAGTCTTGATTTTAAAATGGTATTAGAGCACTTTTCTAGAGAGAGATTGCAGGTATTTTGCAAAGATACCTTAGTGCATTCCTGTCAATAGCTACAGCATCTACAAATTTATACTTCTGGATGAAAGGCACTTTATCAAAAAGTTCCTGACAAACTCTTATCTACAGAGCTGACACACCGATCCCAGGTGAAATCTCTGCAAGGAAGAGAGGGGTCATTTTGTCAAATTACAAGGAACAAATGGTGTCAGACTGAGTAAGAAGCAGCCTCCAAGACCTACTGCACTGCAGACTGCCAACGCAGCACGGTGCACTAAGCTCGGTGGCAAAGGCAAGATGAGGAAAGGGAAACAAGGCAGCGTGGAGAACAGGCGCGTCCAAAGCTCAAGAAGATGAAGCAACAACAAACAAGAAGGAAGCTACTTACCCGAGCTATCATGTGGGCTGCTGAGCATCGCAAATTTTTACTCTCCTAAAATGAAAGTCCCTGAGACCAATCCGTACAGAGGGCTTGTGGACTGCAGAAAGGTCAGTCTTACGATGGGTGTTGAGAATACACTAGTACAGCCCCGAGCAGGTGAAAGATACAGGCCTTGCAGAAACAGAGGGCACATCAGTGTGTCAGCAACGGGGCTGTCATTTTGCTTCTTTCCTTCCACTTTCTGCTAAGTGCTGTTTTTCTCAGGCTCTCAGAGGTTAAGGACAGATGGAAACCATTAGATCTTCACAGCTCCTTTGGGACCTGTTAGTCGGACCTCTTGTATTTCACAGCCCTTCAAACCTCACCTGCTTACCTTGCTTGAGACTTGACTACAGTGTCACGCATGCTTTTAACTGCGGTTAGAGCACATCCATCAGAAACATGACTGTCTTGGCTCAGACACATCTGGAAAATGCTCCAACCGCCCTGACAGCTTGTTACAGCGATTAATCACATTTATTCCAATAAATTTGTGCCCAGCTTTTCGTATTAATTTATCTAGTTTCAGCTTGCTGCTACACATTCCCATAATTTATTAGATTGAAGAGCCTTTCAGTACCTGATATTTTTCTTCCAAGGAAGTTCCTTCACCATCACAATCAATTCCCTGCTCATTCTTTTTTGATAAGTGAGAGAGAGGGAGTGCTTTGCATCTCCCACAGCAAAGCGTTTCTTTCAGGCCCTGGACCATCCTGTGTGGCTCTAATGTTCCACCACCCATTTTTCAACATCAGTTTAAAACATGCAAGCCATCCCTGTGCTGGTCTCATGAATACAGCACATGCTCATATCCAGTTGCTTGTCCCTTAGGACTCTTGAAAACAAAACAAAGTATTCAGAGTCTTAGGCAGATGGAAGCCGGCTTCCTTCTGTCTGGCATTTGGAGCAACCAAAAACTAACCACCAGTCACCTTCGCTGATGCTGCCACCTCAGTAAGTAAAGAGAAAGCATGACAAGGCTGTCTCTCTGCTTGTTCACTCTGACGTGACTCAATACTGTAAAGCCAATCTGCCCATGCACAGGGTATTGCTCTGGGCAACAGATCACCCCAGGCACACCCAGACCACATCCATGGGGATTAACTAGCCAACGGGCACAGAGCGGCCACGTCCGGGCTGTTAAACTCTCTTACCCATCAAAGTGGAGTGGCTGCAGCCAGACTTTTTAGGTCCATGCCTGGGAAGGCGCTAGCAGCCTGGGCCAACGCTGTGCCAGGGACCTTTTTGCAGTCTCACCGCAGACCTGGCTGAGCTCCAGTATCTGGGAGTTCTCCCCTCTGCTGCCCTCTTTACCAAGAGAGATAAATGTCATCTTAACACAGAAACAGCCTCCAAGGAGGGAGGAAGATGAAGCGACTCCCTCACTTTCTCCTTCTGAACCCTCTTTTCTGACAGGTCAGCGGGGCTTCAAAACAGAGAGGTGGCAACAGGCTGGGGGTATCCTTTTGCTGCCCAGTGGAAGCCTGAAGGCTCACACTGACACTTGGAGAAGCAAGATTTCCATTGCAGCAGGACCCCCCACCAGCAGGTGCATCAGACCTCTCAGCACAGCCTCGCACATCTCAACAAGAAAAAGCACACAGGAAGAAAAGGCAGAAAAGGCACTTTTGCATAAGCTCAGAGAGGAGGGCTTGTGTCTAAAGTCTTGCATCACCATGCAGCTGGGACCAAACCTAGGCTGGCAACCTCACCCATGCCGATGCCATAGCCCTAGGGAGGTCCCTGAGCTGCCCATCCTGCATCAAACATCCACCAGCACCCCGAAGTTTTCTAACGGCAGGCCTGTCCTGCTCTTGCTTGTCAGAGTTGGAACAGCAGTCACTCAGGTACCCAGCACCAACAGAACTGGTGGCACTTCACAGTCATTATAGGTTGATAAGGAGTCCAGTTGGAGCCTAAATACCACTTTTTTTTTGCAAATCCACAGTTCTCAGATCAGGAAGTTCAGGGAAAAGTGATTCTGGGAAAAAACAAGCCCCCGCCCCCCCCAACTTAACAGAAGAGACCAAAAATATCTGCTGGCTAGTATTTTATTAGATTTTGACTAGAATGATCTTAACTCTCCTTTTACACAGAATTTTCTTATATTCTGTTAGTGGTAGAAAATGATGAATCACAAACCTGGAGCTTTAAAACAAAGAAACAAAAAAAGTATTTCACATGCCGAAGAAACATATCTTACATCATTTCATGCTTCCTGCTCTGCTCTCTGGTGCCACGTTCCTCATTTTCACGTGGTTTTAAAGGTCAGTTTCACAGAACAAATCCTGACCTCAGACATGGGAAATATGCTGCCTCATCACTCCAGGATCTTTTCTCACATGATTAGTCCCAATATTCCTGCAAGTAGAACAGTCCTCATCACCCCTGCTGCAGCCAGGAAAACCCAAAAAAAAAGGCAAAATATTTTTTCATTCCATTCCTCAAGTTAATATTCATCACCATCACAGCCTCATTTCAGAGGCTGGGGGCTACTTCAGCAGTGTAATGCTATTGCCATCTATGGGCAAGTAACAGTCTTACCAGTCACACATACAAGTTACAGTTGGAATACACAACTAAACTGACAACTACTCTCAGGAAGTTTTAAAGGGCTTCGAAGAGGATTTTATTTCAGATTTTCCAACAGCTAAGATATAGGATCTGGATAAAAGTTAATGAGAAGCAATCGCTTCTCATGGCATTTGTTTTAACCCTCATTATATAGTCATTCTACTGGCTTAATTTTGCCTGAAGAATTTTATTTTGATGCTATAATTAGAGCAGGTGGGAAAGGTCACATTAAGGTGCTGATTCAGAAGCAGCACACAGTCTCTGCTTACTTTGAACAAAAGATTTGAACTTACTTGAAATTACTGTTATCTATTATCACCTGTTTAAGGAATGACGGAAGGCACAACAGTGATGAGCAAGCTTCAGTGCTGCAGGAAAGCTGAAGATTAATTTACTTGCTTAACAACTCTTCTAAAAATGTAAGATTTCAACCTTAATAAAAGAACGAGTCAATCCACTGGTTATAAATGACAAATACATACTGACAAAATAGCTTGACTGAAGTATAAAAGGTACAGCAAACTCTTTTTTAGCTTGCTTATGCCTCTAAGAAAGAATCTGGCTTTTTCCAGTAACCTTGCAGACCATGTTCATACGAAGAAGGTTTTGTCAGGATCGGTAAGAAATACAACGCAAAACTGAACCCCCACTCACTGGGAAACTCTACAGGTGACATTTAAAAGAAAGCACACCACCACAGCAAAATGACAAATCGGGCTTCTGTTAAATTATAACTAGCCAGACAGCAGCTCATTGCCAGGTGGCACGAACCATGCATGGTTAATTTGTCAGACTTGGCCTCTTCTTGTTGGGCACTGCTGGATCAGTGACTCAGGGGGGGATAGATAGATAGACAGATTAGATAGATAGATTAGATAGATAGATAAACAGACAAGTAAAAATAGCTAAGGCATCAGTCCCATCTCAGCCCCTGGCCAAAGGAAGGGCACTATAAGACAGCCTTGGCAGAAGTCATACAGAGAGAACGAAAGCACAAAGTCCTCCTCTAACGGAGTCAGAACAAAAATGTTTGGATAGGATTTCTGGAAGAAAGAGACAGAGGTGTTTGTGAATAAGCACAAGAATAGGCACTTCCAGTGATCGTGGAACTATAAACAAAAGCACTTTTGTGCACTCCCGGATTACTTGATCTTGTTTTCTCTTACAGTCACATGCTTATGTGGGCCTGTACTGTTTGAAAACATGATTCGTTAAGATGCCTTAAATTGCAACCAAGTATTGTTCTATTAATACTGACTTTGGTTTAACTTTCCTGTTACTTAGTATAATTTATTTCATAACTCTATCTCTTACATGACCAAATCCCTGCTGAATCCTTTAAAAGTTCTTGTTGATAACGTGCACTGTATTTTCAAAGTACTTCAGATTTACAGGTTTCCCCCTTTCTCCCCATCTTTGTTTCATTGGTTCAGGGACATCCCCTTCTTTTCAGCAGATTGAAACATCCAGTAATCTGAAACAGATTTGGTGACCCTATAGCATTAAATCACGCTTTGTGATGCTTTATTCCTGCTCCAAAAGACTTTATGCGTTAGCGAGTACATAAAATTGCACCAGAGACTGAATACATATTGAAAAGTAATAAATGATTCCATATGGTCTTATTTTTTTTCAAAGCAGCGCGCCACTGTTTTAAAGCAATAGCGTTTAATTTCCCAATTAGGAAGGTTTTTAAATAGCCCTTCTAACCCCCAGATATGGGAACACTCTCACTTCAGATATACTCCCCAGCTGAGACATTTGGGTGCACCAACGATTTTCACAGTCCAATTGGTGTCCTTGGTTAGCTAGCTAGCGAGGGTACAATTAGGCAAGGCAGTTAATTTCTTCCTTTTATTCAGAAAAGCTTGTGTCATCACTCCGGCAAAGACACAGGTCACAAAGCCTCTGTGAGCAAACTGAATAGCACACATTCCTCTCGAAGCTTCACGTACTTGAACATCTGTCAGACCTCAGCTACGGTTCCTCCCTAGTTCTGCCTGTTTACTTCCAAGGGGGAAAAAAAACCATTTTGGTAAAATAAGGCTTATAATACCTCTACCTAGATATATTTTAAGCTTAACATGAAGCTTATGAAAAGTAGCTGGTGTATTTAGAAACAGCAGGCTCTTCAGTAGGTTGCTTCTCAATGTGTATTCAATTACCTGTGCTCACTTACATGATGTCCCCCCCAAATAAAAAATTGGAGAAAATCAGGTCTCACTCTTACTGCCATTGGCTTTCCACAGGTAAACCAGCAATGAATGACTTCAGATGTGCGCTTTTAGTGCAGTAGTTTGATAGACTGAAAGAAATGATTTTGCAGGGCAGGTGAGGGTGTGTACAAATGGAAGAATTCAAGTTTTCAGATTCCAGGAGTCGGGAGGGCAGTCAGCTATAACTGCATGTCCCCACCACGATGAAATGACATTCACATGAGCCGCGAGGAATGTAAGGCCTTTAATTCCAAAAGCAGGACCGGGGCAGAACTGAGGCATTAAAGTTCAGAACTGCCCTCCCAAAAGCTCCTGCTCAACTGATGCCTAATCCTGGAGGCTCTGGGATCCTATTTTTAGCTTGTCAGCATCCCAAGATACAGGACATTCCGCCTTTCGCATACCCAGAACCACCACCCCACGTTGGGCAGCTCTGTGCCTCTCTTCCCCCTGGGCCCAGCACTGGAATTTGGAGCTCAGGCACGTCTCCATGCAAAATGAGACCCACAGTTCTGGCTGCACAGGCTGCTCAGAGCACATCCAACACATACCAGTGGGCTCCAGCTCCTTCCAGCACGCTGCTGCGATCGGCCCTTCCAAGATGGTACAGCCTACAAGGTAGGAGGTGCCTGTCACTACGCCATCTCTTGCAGCAGCATGTCTCAGACACGTTACCCCCTTCCCATTCCACCGACTTGATGCAGCTCCTGACTCAGCAGCTGCCCAGTTCCTCTGGGGTGGGGGAGAGAGAGAACCAGCTGCAAATGCTTATCATGGACTTCCCCAACATGTGCCAACTGGTTTTGGTTAACACTTCACCAGCCCCATTGAACCGCTTCTCAATTCCCCAAGGGGTACTTCTGCCCCCGCCGTGTGCCTTGCAGTGCCCCCACACCAGGAGATCCAAGGTCAAGTTCTACCCCTTCTGCCCAATGGTCTTCAGATGCCTCCCTCTGAGCTTCCTGAAGAGTATTTTACCCAGGAGGCAGGCTAGCCTGAGGAGTATCTACTGGGACATAGGCTAGCCTAACACACACTGCCATTTTCAACCAGCCTGTTGAACCCGTACTGCTGCCTGAGGGAGAGGGTGGAGATTCAGGATTCATGGGAGCAATCAAGAAGAGGCCATGACCTAACAATAATAACATTGCCACAGGGAAGGGAGGGGAACAGCCTTGGATTTCAGTCCCTTTTTCCAAGTGTGCTCTATGTACTTTACATTGAACATTCGTCAAGAGGACAAAACATAAAGTTCTGGGAAAAGGACCAGGAGCCACATCTCCAGCTACTAAGCAAGTACTCTGCTCACTGGAGATACAGAATGTCAAGGGGAGGGAAGGTGCTCTGACTTCTTCCTCCAGGGCCCATATACAGGGAGAAAATAATTAATTCTCTGAAGGAACTGAAATAGGCTATATGTAGGCACTTGCTCTCAAAAAGGAGAGGCCAGGCTGCAAGCCTCAGCAAAGGAGAATCCTTTACTGCAGTCCTCGATCTCTTCACCAGATCGCTGATGAAAGTTTCTGCTATACAAGTGTGCCTCATGTTTGCAGGGAAACAGGACCGTGAGAAGTGGTTAGGGCTCGTAAGCTCCACTACAACACATCAAGGATCGAGGCTACACCTCTCTGCACAGGACCATGTAGACAGGACGGCCTCCTCAGGGACATGTTTCGTCCCATCAAGACGACCAATAACGCCAGTGTTTCAGAGGTGTAGCTTTCAGGTCTCCCTACGGGTGCCCTACCTCTTGTCACTCAGCACACTGCATCCTGCTGCCAGTACCCAGCCCCTGTCCCTCACACCACGTACGGACCCCCACCGCCTCATGCGGGGCTGTCAAGTCTCCTGCAGAGGTGGGCTTTGAGACAAGGGGAAACCAAGAGACCGCCTTGCTTGGTCCTCCGTCCAGCCGCAGCTTCTGGCTGAAGGCAATTTTCAGTGCGAGAGTCACAGTACCTGCAGGAAAGGCTTTTCTCCCAGCGCCGCCGCAGGCACTGCCCGCAGCCTCTCCGTGCTGCCCCGCGGAACGAAGGGACAGCTTCACGGGACGGGGTTCGGGCAGGGCTTGCGGGGGCCGTACAGGAGCTCCCCGTTCACACGGCACACCAGCGGCCGCCTCCCCGCCACTCAGGGCCTGGCGATCGGCGCTCACCCCAGGCCAGGCCGGCAGCCACTCGCGCAGCAGGCCCGGCCCGGCACACAGCGAGACCTCCCGGCCCGCCGCCGCTGCCTCCCGGGAGCGGCCCCGGCGAAGCCCGCCCAAGCCCAAGTCGCGCCGGGGGGGGGGGGGGGAAGAAGGGAATAATGGCGGCGCCCATTCGCTCCGCAGCGGGACAGCGCCGGCCACGCGACCAGGGATACCCAGCCGCGCCGCCACCCCATCCCCCCCGCCTCGCGCCCCCTCCCCGCGCCGCATTTTACTCGATTGTTTATTATTTTCCAAGGGGCGGTGGCGGGGTGGAGGCGCCGACCAACGGGAAGCGCCGCTGCCCTGACGGGCGACGAGTGCCGACCAATGGGCGGCGAGGGCGGGCCCCGGCGGTCACGCGCGGCTCTAGAGCATGACATCATCTGTTTGCACGGCGCAGCCTAACCTGGTGAGGGCGGGGCCGCGGCGACGGGGCGGGGCCACCCGAGGGGGCGGGGCTGCCGCGAAGGGGGCGGGGCGGAGGCTGGCGGGCGGGTAGGAGTCGGTGGTGCGGGCGGGCGCCGCCCGGTCGTTCGGCCCCATTGGCCCTGCTGCTGGCGGGGCGGAGGGTTGGCGGTGACCCCGGCTGCCGTCCGGGCGGCTGTTGCCGCGTCCCGACGGCGCGGAGTAGCAGCTGGCCTGTTGGGCGCGCGGCGCCTCGGGGGTAGCCCGAGCCCCGGCGAGCGCCCAACTGCCGGTTAAACGGCCCCGCTGTGATAGCCCCGCCGCGGGCTCCTCGGGCAGGGCCGCTGCCCCCCGGTGCGTGGGCAAAGGAAGGTGCTAAATTATGGTAATGGAGTAATTAAGCGATAAGTGGGTATAATTAAGCCCGTATGGGGTAACCGAGAAGGGTTAAGTGACATGTCCCGGTTGCACAACAAGTCAGTGTCGGGGCAAAGCGGCATTTGGCCGCTCGGACCGGCCCGAGACAAGTAGGAAAGCTGTGTGTCTGTCTGCCTGTCTGCGTGCAGAGGTATCGGAGAGGTCTGTGGAGGTGTCCTGATGGGGCAGGAGGCAAGGGGAGATGACTAAATACTTCCTTGAATCATTAACAGAAACTGCCTTTGCGAACACTAAACCCTTTCATGCCATCTAAGATGAATGTTTGATTTTTTTATTTATTTATTTTTTTTAGAAAGAGGTGGAGTTTCTTGCTAGATCTTAGCAGTTTGACTCATTTCACCCTAATGAGATAAACTCAGTAATTGCACATACTCCCAAGTATTCAAAAATTATGAGGCAAGCTTTTGAGTAGCATAATGTCAGCTTAAAAATCAGGTTTAGAAAGGTTTTAAAAGATGCAATTAGGGGTTGGTTTTTTTTGGTTTTTTTTCTTCCTCTACTTTCCTCCTGGCCCTGAAAGGCCACATCCATGGTGCATCAGGAACTTGGCTATTGTTTTCAAATGGAAGCCGAGATGCTCTTTTAATGGGACTTTAAGAAGAGGGATTTCAGGAAAACACCAGTATTGCAGGACTCATAAATAAAGCTGAGAGAGCTGGCAACACTGCTATGCGCTGCTATTTGTGGCTGTTATTAAGTGGACGAAACACTGTTAAAAAGCTATTTCTATCCACTAGAAGCTGAGAGTCTTTCTTGGCCTACAAGGTGCAGCTTTTCGATGGGCCTTGGCAGTGCAGCTTCAGCAGATGTGAGGCTGCTTTAATGACAATTTTTGAAGCTACAGGGTGGAATTTTCCCACTTCCTCAGCTTCACAGCTCCTTATTTCACTTTTTTTTTTTTTCAGGTTTCTTGATAAACATTGTTTCTCCAGAAAGGTGATCCTGTTTTTTAATGGGGATGACTGCAGTCACTGTGCTCTACACAGTGCAAAAATGAGCACCCACTGCTGAAGAATTCTTGACCCAAGTTCAGGTGTACACAGAGCTGAATGCTTCCAGCCTTAGAGTTCAGTCCCCAAATTGTCAAGATCAACTTGAGGAAAGAGTTGTTCTCTCTACAGCAATAATGTCACCGTTTCCTTCTGCTACCGCACTTCTCTTCCTTCCCCTCCCCTCCGTTACAGCGGTCCATCAGACAGTTCACAGGCTGAAGTCCAACTTCAATCAATCTTTAAATTGCTGTTCATCGCTTTGAGGAAAATTTTATAGTCAGAACTCTGTAGCCATCTTTGGCAAACCCTTCACGTCTCCATGGCACAATCTGGACACTTTCTCTGTGCCTGTCTGCTTGTCAGCCAATCTCCCTGTAATAACCGTGGAGCCCATTAGCCAGTTTGAGCCAAACTGGACAGAAAGGTTAAAGTCTCAGAGTATGAAGTTGGCTGACTTATAGATGACATTTCTTTCTAATCAGCATACAAGTTGCTCTGAATCAGCCACAAAAACTACTGCCCTTTGCCCACTCTGTTTAAATGACATGGTAGGGAACTGTGGGAAGAACAAAAAAATCCACTGAGGGAGCTGCTCTCTCAGTAGGGTGGATGGGAGGGGTAGACAGGGTTATTGTGGTGGACACAAGCTTCTTGGAGACCAGGCTGCAGATGGCTTAGAAAACAACCCATCATACACATTTGTGTGAAGTCAGACAACGCATCCATTGTTTAACGTAACTGCAATATAATGTTTTATTGAGCGGCAATCCTCTTTACAGTAGATTTCTATAATGATGTAATGACAAGAAGTTGCAGGTCCTCCACCCCCTGTGCAACTTGAGCTCCAGACATGCTTCTGCAGTAACGTATTTGTGTAAGAGAGGTAAAGCCAGAAGCGTGACCTGCACTTCTCTAGCTACCAGCCCAGGAGAATGTAGGTTATGGCAGAATGAAGGAGTGATTGCATCTGGGTTACCACCAGGAATTGGTACCCTCTTATCTTATGGGAAGCTGATGCTCTGAACTGACAAAATAGAAGGATGAGAATGAAAACTGAGCTGCAGTTGAACGTACCAGCTCGGAAGGGTCAATCTCGACGCACAAATCACTTATGAGGATTCCCACACAGTGCAATGTCCTACAAATGTTACACTTCCCGAAGCAGTGTGCCACAGGTCCCATGTCTGATGGGCCTGGCATGGTCCATGTGTGGCTGAGATCGCCCACAGAGATGCCTCGGAGCTGCAAAGTAACTGCAACCCTGACAAATTGATAGAATCAGGTACTGTGGCAGGTACACATCCTCAATATAAACTTGAGCAGGGATAGCAGATAGAAGGAGATGCAGAGGAAGATGCAGCACTGCCTTGAAACACCTGCAGTCAAAGTAGGCACAATAAGTGAGCAAGGCTTTCAAAGCGCCTCGGGGCTGGCCTAACTCTATTCCTGTTGAAGTCATCAATAAAACTCCCATAAATGGAGCCTTTTGGAAAATCCCACCCTTGGGCATTGAAGTACTTAAAGGAAGAGACTGGAAATCGTGCAGGCTTTAGATTCAATTTTGATCAGATTTTGTACGTATTTCAGTGGGCCCAGGCACAGAACAGCTGTAAGAAGGGCTCTTCTGTCTGTTTTGCTCGTGCGCATTTGTCAAGTAAAATGTGTAGGAACAATTAGGCTGTGGCTTTAATTCTGCCTCTAAACTGCAATATCATGGGCTCACACGTGCTTTGTGGAGCTGTGGAGAATGGGTACCGTGACTTCTGTGATAAAGGCTGCACAGCTGATATGCCCATGAATTCTGAAGAGGGACGATAGTCTTGCAGTAAAGGCCCAGGGCTGGCACTCAGGAGATCTAGCTCTATTTCTCAGTTCTGACACAGGCTTCCTGTATGACCTCAGCACAGTCACGTAATTGCTCGGTGCCTCAGTCCATCATCTCTTTAATAGGGTTACTACTTACTGACTTCCTTTCTCCCGCCCTGGCCTGCCTTACTTAGGCTGCAATTCTGCCAGGGAGTGGAGCGTTTCTTTACCACGTGCAGGGCCTTCACCCAGTACAAAGAGACCTAATGGCAATGCCAGTAGAGTAATGCAATACCAATTAAATAAATAAATTAAGATGATAATAGGACTAGATTTGCAGCTTGTAATCCAGCCCAAGGTCAAAGTGCTATGCTTCCCTGGAACCTTAGGACCTAAAGAAGTGCTGCATGGGGAGGTTTGCACACTGGCAAAAATCAGCCCCAAGCAGTAGCAGGTTTGGGGAAGGGGCTGAGCGTCAGTCACAGCTTTGCAGCTAGCCTCTGGATAACTACTGAAAGCCACAAGTAAAGGCTCCTCAGAGACACGGCGTTGGACTAAGGGTCTTCTCACTGTGCATATGGCCTCATCTGATCTTGGCTCCTGGCTCTTCAATGCTACTGCGGTTCTCCTCCACTACGAACTGCTACATTGGTGCACACGAATGGCTGTATCACAATTGCAGAGTAGCTGGTGTCTTTCTGAGCTGCTTTGCATTCCCATAAGGGGACAACAAAAGCCACGGGAGGGCACACAACGTTGTGACCCAAAATGGAGCTGCAGTGAAAATTATTTCCATTACTTGAACCTGCATTTATTCCGATTAATTCAGTGTCTCCTACTATATTTAGATAACTGAGGATTAATCGTATGTGTGCTGAAATGCTGTCTCTGGTAATAAAATCATGCCAAACTGTTCCTAACTTTGAGTGCCACTTGAATTCGAAACCTAAATAGACCTTGAGGGCCTTAGGCCTTACTTAGCAGGATGTGCAAGGCATGCAGGATCAGGGCCTTGCTGTTTTCTAATCAAACTGAAAGTTTTTCAAATCTCATTGCTTGCCTATAATGCTGAATATATCAGGAATAATTTAATTTCTCTGCTAATCCTACCCAGCAATGCTTCAGAAGCACACCTACTTCTCAACCCAGTTGTCTGTATCTGGTATCAGAGACAACACTCCTTTTGTACTTTTGTCCCTGGTTTAGGCTGAGACAAAGCTAAGCAAGAACTGATACATATACATTGCTATGTAATGTATTTATAACTACATCTATATTAAAAGCTTTATGCTCCTTGGCTTTGTGGGTCACCCCTTTACCCAACCCATAATTAACTGTGTCTTCAAGTGAGCTGCTTTGGAGGGCTTTCTGCTAGGGCACTGCCTCTGAGGAGGAAGTACAGTGGGACTATATTCACATGTGGACATGTCTAAATGTGCTCCTCTATCACCTGCAGATGGAATGAAAGTTCAAAAAATGACTAAATTTGACTCCAAACTTAAAAGTTTGCCAGTATAACTCGTGCACCAATAATTTATGGCCAGTGGACACAAGTCAGAGAAGAGGCAGCGCACTATTCCTCTACCATGAGCTGGTTTTATGGTGCAGCGCAGGGAGTGCTGAAGCTGTGCTGCTTCCTGGCCAGGTGGGCCTGACAAACGAGGCGTGGAACAGTGAGACGGTTGCCTCTATTTTTTTGCCTTTTAAATCCTAGTAAGCGCAGAGAGCCGGGGCTAAAGCACCCCTTGGAAAGAGTTACCGTATGCTTTGAGAGACCTGCGCGCTTCCCGACGCCCGGGCAGCGCTGTCAGGCCTTGGGCCGGCGGGGGACGCGGGGCCGCAGAGAAGACGACCCGGCCAACGCTTACCCTGCCGCGTCCCGCCAGCCTCTCCAGCCCACCCAGTCCCGGCTGCTCCCTCGTCGGCCCGGCGTTCCCTCCCCCTTGGGCGGGCCCTGCGCGGCCCCGCCCGCCCTCCGCCCGTGGGCGGGCCGTGCCGTGCCGTGCGGTTAGGTTGAGGCTCTCTGCGTGTGTCTATAACTTTGTGTTGCTGCCGGTGGTTGTTAGGAGGAGGGATGTGGAAGTCGGCGGCGAGCAGGGTGACAGGCTGCTCGGGCGGGCTGCGGCGGCAGCGGCAGGCTGGGTCGGCGCGGGCGGATCGCTTGCCTCTCGCCGGTTGCTCGCAGAGGGAGCGGGCGGTTTGCCGCTTTACCGTCCTTCGCCTTTAAAGGGAAGGTTCCTCGGAGCTGAAGGCGCAGGAGCAGCAGGAACCATGCAGCAGCGCTGCTTCTTCCTCCGGTGAATTCGGATCTCGGTTTCTGCCGGTGTGGAGGTGGCTGTTGATTCTCCCCCCCGCCTCCCTCCCCTCCCGATGTGTCTCTCTCTGCCTCTTCTGCCTGCGCTTTTTAAATGACTTGAGTGAAGGGGGGGAAAAACTGTCAAGATGGCAGCAGCAGGAGCAAGGAGGTTATGAATGTGGTGTTGATGCTGGAACAAAACCTATTCTCTTTGGCAGCCCTAGGGAGGGCTTAGAGCTTCTGGACCTGTTGGAAGACTGGCGATTTGATTTGTTCCCGTTGTGTTTGCTTTTTCCCCGCGAGAAGAATTTTTTCAATTATTATTTTATTATATACATTTTTTTATGTTTTTTTTTTTTTAACCGACCAGCCCGTGGGGTGGCCTTCTCCCGCCTCCTGCTCCGTCGGCTGTGAGATTCTGGGGGGTTGCTGGCGTGTGGCTTGGGGGGCACCGCAAAGTGACAGGCTTACACTAGGATGCAGTTGGATGTATGCTGTGACTTCGGCTCCCTTTAGGGCGTTTTGAAGAAGGAAAAAGTCTTCGGCGGAATCTGAAGGACCCCGCTCCCTGCCCTCCTTGCCGAGGGAGGGGGCAAAGGACCCCACCCCCATAAAAAAAAAAAAAAAAAAAGGAATATATCCGCGGAAGCGACAAGGAGTGAGCTCGGGGGCGGGAGGGGGTCCTTTTCCCGGCTGGATATAGTGCGGTTCCCGCTGGAGCTACTTCTGCATCCGCATGGAGTGAAACATAAACAAACGCACACACGCACCGCAGGAGCGGCCGCCGCTCCGCTGGCGCGGAGGGCAGCGCCGCGGGCACCTCCGGCACCGCCCGGCCCCGCGCTGCCCGCCCTGCGCTGCTGCTCCGGCTCCTAATCTGATTTGATTTTTTTTTTTTTTTCTTTCTTTCCCCCCTCCCCCCTCCCACCCCCCGATCCGGCGTGCGCATCGGCCGCGGGGAGCGGGACTCGGGGTACAGCGGAGAGCCTGCCAGCCCTTGCCGGAGAGCGGCATGCCCGCTCGGCAGCTCCCCTCCTATTAGGCTCCCGTCGGCACCGAGGAGGCGGCGGAGGAGGAGCGGGGTCGGCGGCCGCCCGCCCCGTCGCAGCGCCCCGCCGCCGCAGCCGCCCGCGGGGGAGGCCAAGATGGCAGAGGCGTCGCCCCCCGCCCCGCTCTCGCCCCTGGACGTGGAGCTGGACCCCGAGTTCGAGCCGCAGAGCCGCCCCCGCTCATGCACCTGGCCCTTGCAGAGGCCCGAGCTGCAGGCCAGCCCCGCCAAGCCCGCCGGCGAGCCGCCCGCCGACGCTGCCTCCATGATCCCCGAGGAGGAGGACGACGAGGAGGAGGGGGGCGGCTCGGCCATGGCCGTCGGCAGCGCGGCCCCCGCGGGCGGAGAAGCTGCGGCGGCGGCGGCCACCGCCGTCCCGGAGGAGGCGGCGCGGCTGCTAGCCC